>JAQFYE010003527.1:0-15095 GCA_034694305.1 Protaphorura glebata
ACCCTCTGATTTCTGATTTCTTCCATTCCTATGGCATTTTGAATGTTTGGAAACTAAAGCCCTCACTACACCTTAATAAAGAACTCTTTGACTCTGATTCTGACTCGACTCTGACAAAATTGTGTGCGGACACCAATTTATTCTGGACGTAAATTCCCCAGCTTTCCATAAATTGTTCTGCAACAATCACAGAATAAAAAATCTACTGCCAAAATGAAATTGTCATCGAACAAGTGTAACGATAACACTATTGACACCAATAATAATATGTGTATATACGTACTGAACAAACTCAAATGCAGGTCTAGTCTGGACTAACCTTCTAAACCAAATCACTAATATTATGTCTAACTCGTAAAAGTTGGCGTATTTACACAAAATATAAATATTTGTAACATCATAATTTTTAACATACTTTCAAATGTAAATACATGTATGTAATAATGTAATATCCAAATTAGTGATATTTTTGATAAGGTAGTCTTATACTACATTACAGCATATACACTACATTACAGGGTGTCCACGAAAAAGCTCAGTTGTTTGGGTATTTTTCGTTGTTGGGTGGTTTAATCTCTGTAATGTAACTTTTCGTAACTAAGCCAAAATATCATCAAACAACTGTGCGCTTTTTCGTGGACACCCTGTATAATAAAAACAACTACAGGCATTGGATTTTGCCAGGCCAACAACTCAATCGAATTGCTAAACAATATTTTGTCTCAGATTTCGCAGGACTTCTGTCCTAGGTCGATCGTCTCACCCAGGAATTAACTAAATTTGTAGTTCTATTTTTTAATATTTCCAGACAGTGCAAAAAAAATTCAAAATTCGATTTGTTCCGATTGGTTGAAATAAACAGTTCCTATTTTTTTAGAGAAGTCTGGTTCGTTCCGAATAATGCAAAAATATTTTAGCCTTAACAACTTAGACTCAGTTAATAAACGTGATACAGTGTCCCGGTTCCTCTGTACGGCGTTTGGTGATAGAGTTGTCATGTTAGTGAATTTTAGGTTCCACGATCGGCTGGGATCGGTGGCGTGGTCCTGTAATCTAGTGTCTAAGAGGCCTGAGTGTGTGGATGGGTACGGACATGTTGGGTTCACTGTCGTGGAATTCTGTTCGAGTCACCCTGGTGCTATTCCTGTGATATTTAAGTTGGTTAGTTCTCCGTCTTCGAGATTGCAAAACGTAGTTCAGTAATAATGTTCCTAGGACACTGTGCACGGTGCAGCGTATCTCGGCCGAGAATTATTTAATTGAACAAATGAGCCGCGCTAGACTCAGTAGATGTCTCACATCTCGGACTGGAGCTCTTCGCAGGTACCGTTCATAAATACCGAGACCACATTCCAAATTTTTTCTCTTTCATACACATTTAGGAATTACAACTATATTTAAAATATTTATTTTGCACTATACACCAACACTCCAATGTACTAAGTAATGTACAGGGTGGCCGCGAAACATCTACCACATGTTAAAATCGAATATCTTTTTTAAGAAATGACTGATTCCAATGGGGGTTTCACCAAATTGAAGCCAAATGCCACTGGGGATGATTACAACTTAGTCTCTTGCATTGAATTGTGAGATGAGATCTGGACAAAATGAAAAGTGCAAGACCAACATCTATAACATGGCGGAGACAGGACAATATTTCATGCAAAATCAGAGTTCCCCGCAGCAACCGCTGTTGATTTCAACAAATTCTAGTCGATTTTTCATTTCGACCCGAATTATTTCAATCGTTTAAGTGAAAAATCGACCCGAATTTGTTGAAATCAATAAGGGTTGCTGCGGCGAACGATGAATTTGCATGAAATTTGGTCCTATCTCGACCATGTTAAAAATTTTGGTTTTGAACTTTTCATTTCCCCAAATCGCAGCTCACAATTTTAGGCCAAGGAGTAAATTGTAATCATCCCCAGTGGCATTTGGCTTCAATTTGGTGAAACTCCCGTGGGAATCGGCCATTTCGTTAAAAAGATATTCGATTTTAACATGTGGTAGATGTTTCGCGGCCACCCTGTATATGTAAAAGCTTCATGGATAAGCAATTAAAGGTAATGCGATTTGCACAAAAGTGAATTTCAGACCCTTCATAGATTTACAAACGCACAATTTCAATTAATGTTCGAATAATAATGCGCACTCGACATATTTTCAAATACTTACACGAAATGCAAACAATTTGATGACGATTTTGGTGAGGAAGCCGGATGTCAATACTCTGTAAAAATTCTCTGATATTTGAAATCACAGGCAGACGATATTCTGAATTTCTATAAATTCAAATTTCAGAGACGAATATAAAATTTCGACTCGTTTTATTTCTAATTATAAGTTCAAAATCAACTCAACCTTGACCTTATGTACAATTAGAAACTTTATTTATATACAGCATAAAGAATAGCATAAATCCGGCTATGTTCTGTCTTAAAACCCAGCTCGGGTCACCTATTCAGCAAATCTCGAAACACACAATCAGTATTTGTAGTCGTCCATGATATTGCTATCAAAACGTTATAGTGACATGTCGAGTGTGTATTCCCCCGAAGTATTGACAAATTTGAATTGCCACTTACATATGTTCGTTACTATTGTCGTACTTATTTGTCAACTGGCTGGTGATTAATCATATGTACCACGCGAAGTGGATTGGATTAAAAGTCCAAAGCTCGTTTGTGTGTTCATTCTCAATAGCTTACATCCGTCACATAATAAGTCACGTATCTCGTCACCCAAAACTATTATGTTCTGTCCAACTCGGATGCACATGGGTCAATAATTTCATTTGATGAATGCGATTTGGTTGCCAAATTACTTCTCAGTTTTCAGGTCGTATCAGCTTTTCATTGGATTTGGACTCCGGGAGTGAAAGTTAAAAGTCCCGAACTCCCAGGTTCAAACGATTTTAATTTGACTGATCCTTACGAATCATGACATTGTTAGAACTCTTTTTGACTGTACTTTTCAAAAATTTAGGCTAGGATTCGAAAAAGAATTATTGAGTTTATAAATGTTCCAAATGTCATGAATTACAAAGATGAGAACAGAAAAAGATTTAGGTCCCCGGATCTAAGGACTTTCATTTCGTCCGCACATTCAGCCAACCCAACCTCGCCGTCGCAATAAAACGAATGATTAATTCTAGTAAGAAAGTTGAAATTGGAATTACTAATGAAACCCAAACAATGTTTCCTGTCTATATTCAGAACACCGAAGACTCTCACAAGTAAAACATGCGTTGTAAAATAAAATTCAAGTCGGGTTAGCTAAAACATGATAAGGACAGTCAAGACAAATCTTTGTTCACCGCCTGGAGGTAGTCTCTTGGTATTGATTTTGAGTCGGTCAGATATGAGAAATACATACATTCTGTGGTTTCCTTTTTAGACAAGCCCGAGTTGTTGCATCATGAGTAGATTAGATGATAACGCATATCGTGGTAGGTTTGTCGCTTCCTACCTGGCTGAAGGAAACCTCTTAAATCAAGAGTTCTCAAATGGTTGAAATTTTGAAAACTACAAAATTGCTCAGTAATTTGCTCAAAATTCTTAAACCTAATCCGTGCATACGTGTGGACTATTGATGTGGTATTTACCCAACTACAAGCTCTCGGTTTATTTTTGAATACGAATGGATTAACGGAATCGAATTAAGAACAATTCAAAGTCGCAGAGACATAACTTCCTGCTTTTGAAATGTTGAGTTCTTCACGACGTAATGATGTCTTTTAACATATCCTGGCATATTTCGAATTTAATTCTGTATAAAAATATACGAGAAGGCGCAAGTGGTAGGGATGTACGGAATAGTCGGTTCGGTCTAGCGATATTCAACAGAATCTGACCAATCGGTCAGATGTCCTGAAGAGAAAACAAGTTTTCACCACTTTCTCCCTAAAGATCAATGGGGAAAGCGGACGAAAGACTTGCTTGATCCGAGGCTTTTTAGGCGCTACCATATATACAATGACGTATTTTCTTAACTTGATACAATATCCAGTACATACACCATCCGGTCTTAATTATTGAGAACTCATATTTGTGGCATTTTGTCCTTAGTTTAATTTTCCTGAAATGCTGAATTGAGAATATTTTATAAAATGTCATATCCCAGATAGTTTTGTACAAAAACAATAAATAAGCGAAAATGTATGCCCAGTTTATATCGGAATCTGACTATCCCCTTACAGCGGAACATTTTCCGTGACCACCTAGTCTAAACGATCGCCTCGTAAACACGACCAAGTTTATGAAGTCTATCCTATGTTTACAAGTTAATCCTCCTAAGTGGCGAACGTCAGCTGAAGGACCTGAAATGGTGTCTGGCTTTGGTTTCTTGGGAGGGCTTCACTTTTTAAAATCTGAATTCGTATTTCGAATGCAAAATAAGGTAATAATGAACAAATCAAACTCGAGTATTATTAATGATGAATCTGTTTGATTTTATTGTGCTACGAATTATATTATGTAGTTTTAGCATGAATGAACACTTTTTTAAGTTTTTTGTTTGGACGGTCAACCGCGCGAGTACTAGATATGAATATGAGGCAATTAAAACTAAATCATTCATAAATGAAGAGATCAAATCACCAGTACAGGCTATAGTTAATTCTAATTAATTATAAAGTGAAAGCGTGCCGACCAACCAAAACAATGACTTACACTAATCGTTCATCAATTGCACAAATCGTAGATAAACACTAATAACAATACATAAGAATAATATGTATCTTGAGATTGAAATGCGCCGACGTAAAATAAATACACAATTAATCAAATAAATTATATGCTGAATGAATTACACAAATACACACCATTACACTTACAAATTAATAACCCATAACACAAAACCAATGATGAATCTTAAATCAAAACTTCAACTACCTTTGGTTTAATTTTCGCACTTCAAATTTTGTTTACATTAATATGAAGTACTGATTTGACCCCAAAATTCACATTTAATACTACAATAAAATAAAAAACAAAGTAATTCCATCACACATTGGTTAATTCAATAACATATATAAATTAATCAAAAAAATTCCCGACCTTTTACAATTATTGAATTATAAATAAATGCAAGAAGTATTTAGTTGTTTGATTTCATCATGTGCACTTCAGGACAATTAGTTCATAATCATTTTTATGTATAAATGAGTCATAACTAATTTGTTCGATCAGACACAGGCAATTTTTATTTGGAAAGCAGAGTTCTTAATAAAGATCTTAGAATAGGATCTGAATCGGTCGTCATGTTTAGCATTTAAAAGTATAGTTAGTTAAGTTCTTTTATTAAGGTCAAGAATTTCAGAATAAACTCTAATAATATTTTCAACAACAAAGGAATAACAAAGAGGAAAATCTTATAATACAACAGTAAACACTAACTAAGAAATCACAGAGTCAGTTCACAATAAATAAATACAGCCGGTCAGAATTCAATATAATATTAAATGAAGAAGCCCAAACAGTAACAATATTTTCTAGAACCAAAATCAAATCCTATATTTCAAAATGCTTCTGCGTGTGCTAAGAAATATTTTGAGCTAGAGTGCTAAACGATTGCTGTAAACAGTTTAAAAAAATTATTATTTCTTATCAATCAACATTTATTGTCATCTATTGAGTAAGGATGAGTGCAGAAATTCAAAATTAAATAAAATCTTAAAAGCATTTTAAAACGGTGAAAACGTAATTTACGCATGCGGCTTGAAAGGTTAAAACAAAGTTAGGTGGGATTAAACGCGCATTTGTCTGAATAGCGAGTTAAAAGATATCTAGACACAAAATTCGATCCTTCCGACCTCTTACCCTTTGAAGTCAATTCTAAATATATATCTACAAATTGACCCTGGTTTTCGGACGGAATTATTTGGATCGTCCTACTCAATATCTCTAAAATTCTAATAAATCAGGTAACATGTCAATAAATAAATTTGTACATTATTATCTTCTTCTTTTCTGTATTGTAATTCCCTCATTACAATATTATTCCATCTTGTGTCCTGTCATAGCTACAGAATGACCGATTGGTACTCTGAACTCTAATGACCTGATCACAAGAAGACCTAACTCATAACTTGTCGTATTTTTAAAATGCAATCATCGCGCGCGTATTGCTCGAGGTTCTAATTAGTAATATTATTAATTATAAAAAATGCAATATTATTTTACTTTCGTCTACTGGGAGCGTAAAGTCAACCAAGTGTCAAACCCGTCTCAAAAATCTATAGAAATCGTGTTTCTTCCAGACGCGCGAAATTACCGTTATACCAAAAAATTGAGAAGAAACACGGTATTCAAGAATTTCAACTAGAAATCGACAATAGTTTGAGTTTTCGGCTAAAGAAATCACGCGAATAAGAAAGACATGGTTAAATTCTGAATTTCTTTTTCTTTGTAATGTTTTCCGTTAAATCTGAATTTTTTTTGTAATGTTTTCGTTAAATCTGAATTTTTACTTTATAGTATTATCATCTTTCTTTCACGTTGAACACGACCATGAATCAGGAATCGTGTTTAGACTTCAATGTTTCCCCTATAGTCGCATTCTGCTGAACTACATCTCTGTAAAACATTTTACAAAATATCCAATTTATCTGTTCGATAGGGAGACGCTAAATTGTTCTATACAGTTTATCTTTCTATTGTAAGAAGAGAAATAAGGGAAGGCATAGCATTAATGAATAAAAAAGATACAAAAAAAAGGTGAGGTCCCATGCCAATTACGCCAACGTGGCAGGGACTGGAAAACCTTCAATATTCTTAATGCTAAACCTGAGCCCCATTTCCCTTCCTACCAGTACATCTCTCATCTCATACTACGTAGTGACCTCTCCATATATCGAACTCGGCAATTCACAGGAACCCGTTCTGATATGGAAAGAATTGGCTACACTGACACTATAGTCTATCGTAACCTTCTTCAGTTAATTCCAACACTAAGCCAGAGAAATATCTTAAAATGTTATGATAGGCTCTGAACTGGAATTACTGTAATACTTCTAATAGCGATCTAAACGCTTATTCAAAATAAAACTCAGGATTTGAGGGGTAAAATTCCAATGGAAGAAATGGAGCTGATCCTGTGCGTTCCTAAACATGCAGGAATACGCGGCGCTGGCGCTCATTATAAACTGACTGCAATTAGAAGTTTTACGGTAAGTAGCCCAGCTAGCTTAAACCTCCTAATTACCTAATAACCATAAATTACTTAAATGCTAAATTATAGGATACGAAAAGTAAGATCAGAATTTTGTTAACTTATGAATCTTGAGAATTCGTCCAAGCCGCTGCTTCGGTGTAGCCATTCCTTTCTTCAACTTCTTTGGAATCATAGCACTTGATGCCGTAGAAGTCGATGGAATTGACTTTGACTTCAATGGCGGACTTGTTTTAGACGAAGACTTTGATACACCGTTCACATGCTTTGAAGACTTATCTTTTTTCTCTGATTTTCGATGTCTGTGTCTATCTGACTTATGCTTCGATAATTTCTGAAAGAAAAAAGACATTCATAATTAAAAATCAACCCTGTCATACATTATATATTTTGAAATTACATGATGAACAGTTTCCTTCATTCCTGCCGCCTGATGCAATCCTTTCTCCACAGCCTCGACTTTAGCATCCATGCGCTTCGGGACCTCTGATCTGCGTCCAACAGAAGAAGAACTCACTTTTGACCGTGGACTCCATGCTTCGTCCTCGTCTTGACGATTCTTCTTTTTCTTATGTCTATTCTTATCACGTGATCTAGTCTCATCATCCGATCCACCGGTCAACGGTAGGTAGACTAAAATGATTAATTAATCAAATTGTTATTGTAATTTAGGATTCAGAGAATTATGACCTAAATTCTATCTGCCCTCAAAATAACCCGAAAGCCGGAGGATGAATAAAAATGTAATTTAAGTAATTCTTCTTACTGAAGTCTTTGTCCTGATGGACTTTCTCCAAGTACTCTTCTTCCACAGAGTCCACTCTCTCATCCCTTTTCCGTTTATTGGATTTACTACCAGAACGATACTTCATTGGTCGATTTTCACTCAACATCATCTCAGCAATCTCCTCTTTCACCGAAGCAGATGCTCCTCTAAAAATAATTACAAAATAAATAGGTATGTGGTAATTTCTTTTTCTCCTCAAGGGTTTGGCCTACTTTAGAAATTAGTTTCTAATCATTTTGGATTTTACTAAATTATCAGACAGGTGAAGATGTAGGGTGAAATATCAGTACTTACTTTCTGAAAAGATAGGGAAAAACTTCTTTCGAACAATATTTAAAAAAATCTCATACTCGTTTGCTGCTAATCGTTGAGAGTAATTGGACGACTGTATTAGTTCAGTTATCCCGCTGAGCGTCCCAGCCAATTCAGCGTCCAAAGCCAAGTTCTCTTCCCTCTTTTTGTGATGATTCTGATTCTTACATTTTATCTTCTTACGTGGTCGACGGTACTTCTCTTCAACACCATCAGTTGTGTCAATCTGACTATCCTCCTCGTCAACGATGTAAAGAGTATCCGAACCACCGTTGGAATCGTTCTCAAGCGAATCCTCCTTCGGGGAGTTCACTTTAAATTAATACAAGAATTCGGTCATTACATTTGTTTTCTAAACTAGTCAATTTGGACTGCATGATTAAATTGAGAAATGAGAAGGTAATTATTTGCTTGAACATCATTATGAACTCACAACAAAGCTTTAGTCTGAGACCGTCTGGGGACAATGGACCGCACTGGTAACCATCTCTGTAATTAAATAAATGGTTAAAATTGGCGAACTATTTGTTTAAAGATTTCCGCTAAATTAAATGGTACTAAAATTTAAAATTTAGGCCTTGCTCCCCGATTCCGATACGATCAGAGCGTTGAAGGACATGTAAATTGTACAGAAAAATATGCAAAATTAATTAACTTACGTTAGAGAGGAAGGCGGGTTTCTTGGACTCGATTGACGACTACTATTCTGACTCGATTGTTTCTTAAGCTTCAATTTAATTGGAGCGTTCCCATGAGATGGTGAGCTCGAAGGTGTTTTAGTCTCAGATGATAATGAAGACAACCCCGTAATTAAAAGCTTAACAGAAGGTACTCTTTGAACTAATTTGTCATTTTCAGATGGAGATCCAGGACATGACGAAATTGTGAGGGCTGGCGGGGAGTTCTTAATCAAATCACCGTTCTCTCGTGCAATGGTAGGTTTCTTGACGGTCTAAAATAAATCATTTTAAGACAAATCTATATTTGAATAATCAGAATAAGAAATTACATTTATGTGTAACTAGACTTTACCTTGTCAGTTTTGGGAAGAACTGGCAAAATACGCTTCTCAGTTATACGGATTTCGCGTCTCAACTCTCCCAATAAACGATTGATATTTAGGTTTGGAGGTATAGGTTCTTTCCGGTTTTTGCCAATCTGGAAAGCATAAAATAATAAATACTGTCAAAAAGCAAAGTATATATTCGAAAATTAGAATCTTCAAATTTCTATTTGAGGTAAAAGAAACTCGTTCCTATATGTTCAATTTTGCCAAGGAATCATTTTTAAAATTTGAAATGGCCTAGCACAAACATTTTTCTGAATATTTTTCCAACAAACAATTTTCCATGTATTTCCGATAAATAAAATCACTTACATCTTTCTCGTTGTACCACGCACGCAAGGCACGGTGGAGCGCTACAGATCCATAGAACAAATGAGGTGGAACAACCCCAGCCGCATTTAGAGACTGAATATCATTGATAACTTTCTCGGCCGCAAACCAATGGGTCGCCTCAAAAGATGGAAACAAGTACTTGAGCGGCACATTCAATTTCTTTTCAATTTCGTAGATCCTGAAAAAAAATAAATAATAAAATTACAATTAGCCCAAATCCCATTAATTAAGGCTCCGACTAAATAATATATTGGCATATCTGTCCAAGTCGGAAAATTAAAGATTGTTGAATGACAGCCTTGAGATATATGCCAAATTCATACTTTCCAAAAGCAATTTCCAAATTGGTATTGTCTAATATAAAGTTGAGTTTCGTTCTTTAGTTTTGCTTAACTTACTGAAGTTGGGTCTCCATATTCAAACTATGAAGAAAGTTCCCTCCGAATACTAACGAATCCTCAGGCGTTAGCACTGCGTGGATCCATCCAGTAGGAATAAATAACGTTTGACCTTTCTTCAATACACATCGATAGCAGAAGTCGACCTAAGACACGACAGAAATCGTAATTTAATTATTTAGTATGTGCCATTGAACTTTAAAATATTTTACGGGTATTTACAAAACAGTACTTGTACTTACAGTGTCGGCAAAGAACGTTTCAAATTGTACAATCGATGACATCCAGTTCTGATAGAGAATTAAGTTAGTCGGAGTAGGTTCGATGAGATAGAATATTTTCTCTCCCTACAAAAGTTAAAACAAACCAGTAAAAAATACATATTATTAATTATCCATATGAGCAGACTAAATACTAATTAAAATTTAAAAGCTTCAAAAATATATCTAATCTACTGCAGAAGTAAAAACCTATTTTTTTTACATATATTGTACAAAACTCTTTAAATTATGACGAAGTTATCGTAGTTTCGAAATGGAAATGTGTACGATTTCCTAAATGTTTTTTTTTTAATATTCGCCTATCAATTATAATTGAGGCGAACTATTAACGTCGCATTTTAACGGTGATAAGAAATTCGAAGTCGGAAATAATACCTACATGTACAGCTAACTTTCTCTTCACCAGAAAAATTGCAGGACAGGTAAGAATGACACATTAAAATAAGTTCAAAATAATTATGAAAAAATTTCGCTCACCCAGAGTATGTGATACCATACAGATGTTCCGCCAAAATCGATGTGAAAATCAGTATACGAATCTTTTGTACTAATCAGGCAATACTTAGAAACCTGAGGTTTTTGAGCAATTTCTTCATCAAGCCCCGATGGCCAGTTATTAGCCCAATCTAGTTTCCTAGTAATATCTGGCGCTTGAACCAGTCTGTTTAACCTACGAAATGCAAACGAAGAATAATGTAAAAGACATGCTATGATACCTAATTTAATTATGAGAGTTGATTTGACATTACACTTACGATGTTTGAGAAAATTCCAAGCTGATTAAATTATACAACTGACTTCTTACTGGCTGAGTAAAGTAGTCACTAAATTCCTTCATTGACATCTTAACATCACATTGCTTTTGAACATCAATGACGTCCAACATTCGATCTGACTCCACATACTTCTCAACGTCTCGAACTGTGAAATTGTCTGGAGGTACAATAAGGCCAAGACCATCTTTCTCTTCAACCACGACTGGACGATTAAACCCTTTCAATATCAGGTAAGGAATTGTTAACGTTTGGCCTCGCATACGGAGAATCACTTCGTCGGCACTATTGAAACAAAAAAAAAACAGTTAATAAAATTCAATTCAAATAATAACAAAGTAATAAAGAACTAGAAAGCTCTAAAACTGTCATACTTGGAAAATGTCTTCTCCTTTAACTTTTGCACAAAGGTCTTTGTCCCTGCCTGCAATGGTTTATGATCAGGTGACTTATCTGTGAAAATAAGAAATAAAATTAGTAGGTACTCATTTTAATTTTAATTTTTATATTCTATATTTATTTGTTAAGGACTGAGTAACTCACAGATCGATTTCCCCACACTAGGCTCACATTTGGGACAATGATACTTTTCGATGGCTAAGGAGGTTTGTTCAAGAAGACCCACGCATCTAATAAGCAGAATAAATTAAAAATTGATTAATTAAATTGCAATCTGCAAAAATTCAATATTAAACGTAGTACGTAACTTACGTTCCATGGAACCACTCTTTACAATGATCACATTGAATCATAAACGTCATTTTATTTTTATCCCACGGCAGACGGCAGAAGCAGTACAAGGGTTCTGATTCAATTTCCACGGAAGCCTCCATCTCAGGTATCAAGTCTTCAGTCATCATCATTTTGACAATTCACTGATTACGAACAAGGAAGAATTCAGTTCAAGAGCTACAAAAATCCAAAACATAATTAATTAATACAATTAATCCAAAATGTAAATAAATCGTTAGACCCCACTAGCATTACGGTTCCCACTCATGAATTTACCAGTGATAGTAAATAATGTCATTATTGTCTTTTGTTTACGAACCATGTTACCGCTTTTCGTCAAAACAAAATTTTAACCCACAAAAAAGTGAAAATTACACAACTTCAAATGTATTTAAAATTGTGTAATTTTGAGCATGTAGTCAAAATTAGTATGTGTGATCACTTTCTATACAAATGTTCAAAAGACAGGTCACGGTCAACGGTTGGGACGTCATATTGAAAAATTGTCAAGTAGTCAACCAACATAGATCTTAGGGGGCTCAGGGAAGCTTAGGATTTACAGACTTAAAATACACATTTTCCACTGCCGTGGCCGTCCCGTTACTGCTAAAAAACCAGGCCAGTGGAATAAATTGACATTTTCCACTGCTGTGACCGTAACTCCTAAAATACCAGACCAACGGAATAAACTGACACTGACAACTGCCAAGGTCACGGGTAACGGTAACATCACATCATTCTCACTTTCATTTCATTGACAAAACAAAATACAAAACACAAATATGATATTTCTAACATGAATTCAATGAGAATTAGTGATTTTTAATTTTTCCATTGACAGAATTCAACAATTTTTCACTTGACCTATTTACCAAAAGTTTATCTTGATAAGTGTGACCCTTACGTGTCCGTTTATGGGTGAGTGGTGTTGGTGACCTTGACGGGCAGGGACCGGTGATGGAAGAGAGCAGAGTGAATGATGAATCAGTCAATATTTGTGTCTAATTAGTAATTAATAAATAGAATGATCTTGATTTGATTTGAAGGAATTGAAAAGAAGGTTGTGAACTCCAATTCATTCGAGTCTTCCCACCGTCACCATGGAGACAGAGAGATTTGAGAGCCAAAACTCGTGATAGGATGCGGGACGCCCCACTCTCTATACCACAGGCTGGTCTCTATACCCATCAGTCACCGCAATGTTGCCAAACTAATAACTCTATATCCTCTGTTTTAAACTTTGTTTGTTTGTTTGTTGATTTTTATTTGTTTATGTTTATTTATTTATTTATTTCTACCAACAAATAAACACTGGGGGTTATACCCTAGACTTGTTATCTATCCTGAGTTGTGCGAGGAGCATGACAGAATTCAGAAATCATACAATCTTTTTGTGTAAAAATGATAACTTATCGTATATTTCTACGAGGTATAAAGCCCCAAACTCTGATATGCAGGTTCAGAATTCACCTCATTTTGATGAATGGATTACTGTACTATCACCACAGTATACCCAATGCCTTTTTAACAATCATTGGCTGACTGACCAGAGGAACGTCAGGGCGGGTAATTTTTGGTCGCGACGCAATATCTAATCTAAATTGGACTAAATATATTCGTCACTCGACGTGTTTTTGCTTTTGACGCACTTTGTGGTTATTTGAAAGTTATAACGGTTTTCTCGAGACTTGAAAAACACCAAAGGGTGCCACCTTTGTTCTCAATAGCATGGTAAATTGCATAATTGTTTAGGACAGAAATTGAACTCGTGAAATTATACCGGGAATTCCGGAGTAACCTGTTTAGTCTCCTTGTCTCCTAATTGGTACCGATTCGGCCGAAGCAAGGAGTCAAGAATTCGAAAAGATATGTTACAACCGTAAAAAGTCTTGTGACGCAACTGCCTGCCTACCAGTTGACGCGTTTGTTCCTTAAAGCCAGGTACACTTCGCTACGCATAGAGCAGCCGGTGGAGCCTATACCTTGGTCTATGTTCGCTACGCCATGGCATATGGGTTTGTAAAGTGCATTTTGGCCCGTGCATACCTGGCGGCCATCGCGTATTTGGTGAAGTGGATATATGGAGACTTATTTTAACCAGAACGCCATCAAGTTCATTTAAATTCAGACATCCGAATTCAACAACGTATGACTTCACATTCCATATTGCAAATTAGTATCATTGGCAACGTAATGGGATTAAAGAAGAAAACGACCAAACGTTGCAAAATTCCTTCCAATATGAACTATCGTTGTAAGATTCGGTTCTTAGAATATTTTTTTCTTTAGATTAGTGCCGTGCGTTACACCGCGTTATGGCATAGATTTATTTAAAAGGATACGTTAGAATATTTTGAATTTTGGTATTATTAATGGCTGAAGTAAGGCAGTGGTGGCTGATGGTAACGTCCATGGTAACGTCCTATGGTAACGTCCCGTGGTAACGTCCCATGGTAACGTCCTATGAGTAACTTCCCATGGTAACGTCCTATGGTAACGTCCCGTGGTAACGTCCCATGGTAACGTCCTATGAGTAACTTCCCATGGTAACGTCCTATGGTAACTTCCCATGGTAACGTCCTATGGTAACTTCCCATGGTAACGTCCTATGGTAACGTCCTATGGTTACGTCCCACGTTACCAAAAGACGTTACCATAGGACGTTACCATAGGGGCATATTTATACCATGGTATAAATATGCCTTCGTTTCAATACCCCGCGTTGCGTTATTAGCATTGTCTGCATAGCTTGAACGTACTTTTCTTATCCTATGCTGACTCTGGCTTTGTTAGTAAATAAACCTTCCTTTCGTGTGATCATAATAAGAACGTCAGTTTGCATACTTGTATGTATTATTATTATTAAACATCTCCTTTATTCAGCATTTCATTTATTTTCATTCAAGATAACATAATGTTATAATTCATAATGCAGAACAGGACTCAATAGAATCCCACTGCGGGCTTTTCCTCTACTGCTTGCGTAGATTTAGTGATTTAGTCAAGATTTAGAATGGGTACATGTAATTTGAAAAGTATGACTTCGTTAATGTGGCATATTAATAAAGAAACAAACAAACAAACAGAATAATATTATCGTTGAATCTTGTTTGCGTCAAGTGTTTGCTATTAGACAGTATGATCTGGCTAACGTAAACCTAAAACGTACGACGTATGCCTTATTTTTGGGTCAGACTCCTCCTCTTTGACATAGGAGTGGAGGATAGCGCAGGCCGACCG
>JAQFYE010003528.1:0-15094 GCA_034694305.1 Protaphorura glebata
GCAAAACCAGGTTTCCGTAATACATTGGCATGGGATGCGCGACCAGGCAAGAAAAAAAAGGCTATTTCCGGTTGTTTCTATGTTCAGGGTACCAACACTCCGGTGGCAGCAGTTAATAGTGTCACTTCGAACGGATTTTTCTAAGGCTACGTTCTAATGCCAAACGCCGGGCCATTTTGCCCCGCCTTGTAGCGGATGACAAATTTTCAACCGTAACTGACTTCATTAACTCAGAACAATTTTACTTGTCAGCATTTAGCCATCTGAGGAGACGATACCATCTCAAAATTAAACATTTGAGTTGCATCAGATTATATAAATCTGTTTTAAATTCAAACCACGACGATTACCGGCCAACATGGTTACGTCAAAACAAACCCTAATGCATAATGGTTATTATTATTGCTCTGGTATTATTTGCCTCGTCTGGTTATCCCACTTCACTGAACTGCATTTCACAATTGCACTACTGTTTTGGTTTTCTATTGAAGATGAATGCACGAGTCCATAACCTTTGCCCACACTTTTCTTTGACGAAGGGAGACAATGACAGGTGAGATAAATATCTCCATTATCCACTGTCTGAGTAATTCATTCACATTCAGAATTTCGTGGAGTTCTTCAAAATTTGGGCAACTTACAAAAGGAAAGGTATTGCATTTGGACTCACAACGAAAACGATTAGTCTGTAACGATTGGAAACTGGAGAACTCTAGTACCAATCCAATAGTGGAAATGTTCAATTTAGTTTTAAATTTGTACTCAAACAAATAATTATTAGTACACGAAATAATACAAACGGGATATATTGCGATAAAAAAGAGTAGGAAATCATTTACGGATAAACATGTTAAGACCTTCGGACTTTTCGGACTCTTCATTGAGCAATTCTCACATGAATAGATTATTCCATATTTGCCGTCCGAACAGATTCCCTTGTCAGAAGTGCACGCTTGATAAGACGAACAACAAAACAAGGCAAGGGCGAGTCTGAATTCTGGATCCTAAATGACGCTACGCTGACAATAAATCCTTACGCGTCATCTTCGTAACAATACATTCTTAAGGTTGTTGTAATGTTGTAAGTGAGACAAAGCAATGAATTTTCCTCCTGCGTGGGTGGGTTGGAAATATTTTTGACATTTTTTAAAAGCTCAGCTGTTAATTGACAGCTAGGTTCCATCTCCATCCAACCGTGATTATCATTTGATTGGATCAGTGGATGATGTACGAAGTGAAATGTCATTTGTTCCATTCGAATCCGACCTGGGCGACCATCATAAATTCCAATATACTTCGACAAGGAACAATAAACGTCAATTAAAATAACGAGGGAAGTCTGGGACGAGTCTAATGAATATTTACTTGGAAACAAATTGGCAAAAGATCAAGAGGTTTCTCTTCACTTCATACACCATTATTAACTCTCACGTTTGAACCAAGGCAGGAAGGAATTCATGAATGAATGAACGGGTAGTATAAATTATGAGGGGTTCAGTTATTTTACCACGTTGCATTGCAATGCACGTTTGAAAATGCTCTCCATTTGTTCAGTGTTTATTTTTGTTTTTGGTTCAGGACGCATATTTTGAAATCACAGAACTTAAAATTATGGGGTTCTTGACTCTTTAATCAAACCAACGATTTTTACAAAAGAAACAGGAATTATTCAACAAGCATAAAGCATGGTCGAACATCAACAAGTTTCCTTCGAGCCAAGGAAGGCACCTCTAGTAGTAAGGAAAAGAAGTCGTGAGATAGAAAATATTGATTGAATATTAGTTCGTGACAAATTGTACGTATTTGTCTGGTTGTTGAAACTTGCAATTTGGAATTGCTTTAAACCGAGTACTTGTGGATCTCGGTCTATAAAATGTGCAAATTTAGTTATGGTTACGATTATGATTGTGGCATTCAGATCTCCACTTATGGGCCAAAATAAATGTAATGTTAGCAGTTGCGTCCCAAGTCGCAATGAGCTTGAGGTATCAGAAATTATGTGAGTAAGAATATTTCAGCAAAAGTTAGCAATTATGTGTGGGTGAGTACGGATTGACTTGACGTAATAACGGAACTGTGAAAGGAAACGGAAGGACAAGGACAACATTGTGATTGCATAGTACGTTTACTTAAAAGGACGTAAAAGGATTTCTTCTATTTGTAGTTTTACAGTCGATGCAAGATGCAATGGATCTTTCGAGTAGTAGTTCATGACATGATGTAATAATTTTGAAACTCAAGGATAATATATATTACGTGACATTTCGGCTCGTTTATCTTGCCTTATGATGGAGAGGGTTTAATTATTAAATTCTGAGGACTTAATTATTTATTATTGAGGTGAACAGAGACTTCTTGTATATAATTAGTTTGTAAACAACTGTCAGTCATGAATTTAAAATTATAATAAAATCTGCATCGTTAATAATAGTACGTCATTGTGTTCATATCAATTGAAACCTGTTAAGTTACCGATTTTGTATAATTTGCATAAAACTTCTCAAAACTCCCGTAAAAAAAAATTTTACTACAATAAAATATCAAAACACCCGTAGAAGATGTGGTTGAATCGAACTACTTAACATTTAGTTATGAAAAAATTTGCAAAGTTTGCAAATTTTCTTTTAGTTTGGGGCACTCAATTCTAAGTGCGTGATACATATGAACTGATTACCCTTCTATACTACTACATGATATATCATGGGAATATTAAAGTTTTTGATACTTTCAAAATACCCTACTATTTTTAATTCAATAAATTCAATGCCTGTATGCTGCGACAAGGGATTAAGTTTTCAAATTTCAAGATTAGATTTAGTCCAAACTTCGAGTGGTCAGTTTCAATATTTTTTCTTAATTGTGTAGAATTTCAACTTCTGACTTTATATTTGGATCAGCGGTGGTTTCTCTTCCAAATACAAAATATTAAGCTCTGTATAAGGAGGTGTAGCCCAATTTTGGTAAGGTCTTTTAAATACCCTACGATACATTTGAACAACCACCTCTTCCAAGTGTTTAGAACATAATTGCTAACATGTTTTTGGCTTTTTGACGAAAATGCATATAACATTATTAAGCAGACTTATGTATTCAAGTGTTATAAACTTTAACGTTTCTACATGAACAGCATTCTTAAAAAAAAGATTTGCGACTTGTAGTTTAATTCAAGGGTCAGAAATGTGATTTCCAATTGCATTACCTTAAGCTCGATGGGATTTCTGTGATACGAATTCGGTCAAAGAACTTTGGACAAAATATTTTCATATTTTTGCAGATCAGACACATTCTTAGGTATATCTCTTTTTCATGTTCCTCGTTCGTAGTTCCAAATTCAACATTTATTACGTTTGGTCTTTGTATTCAAAATTAAAATTGATGTGATACTACCAGCTACAAACCCACTAAACAAGAACAGCAAAATTGACGAATCCGTAAATCTTGAATTAATAGGCATTTGCAACTACATACAAAGTGTTCATCTCCTAAATACTATGGCGAATCAGCTATATTTACCGATTTGAATGAGTACTGAATTTAATTTATTGTTACCGTAATATTTAATTATGCATGAGAAACCTTAAAAACAAGCGGAATATCACTCACCATTGATATAATTGCAACATTTCTGGCACCTTCTCTCAAGTCCCAAAGGCCACAGCAACTTTTGACTAGCGTCATGATTTCGGTCCTCTGAATCCAACGTGGTTCAAAAAAATTTAAAGCATCGAAAATAGAATTTAATTCATCCACTGGCAGTCACAGCTGCCGAGTCAACCCGTAATAAAAAGTGCACTTCCGCTTCTTCCTTTCTTCCACATCCAGTGTACTAATTTATTCTTTCCTTTTTCTGAAACGTTTCCAAAAAATCCAGACCAGATCCAAGTTCAAGTGGAACGGAATGCAAAATGTAATGTCAATGTGAGATTTGGATAGATATGTCTTGAGTCTGAGTGACGGGACACAAAAACTTCACGGTAACTCTTTCTTCACTTTTACGATGACTTTTTTCCTTGCTCCTTTGACTCAAAAAGAGAAAACTTTTGCAGCAAGTTGATTTCTGTTCTTGACGATTTCTAAACTCCAACTAAGCCCAAAGTTGTCGTCGTCACTGGTTTTCTCGCCTAAGAAGTCAAAGTCGATGGGAAATGAATGTAAAAATGAAATTTCTATACCTTTTGCAATTTGTACGTATCCCAATACTTGAAGTAGAATTTAAACGCCAGATGCAGAAGCATGTTCGGAACTCAGAAGCATTCATTACATACATCAGAACAAAAATTCCTATTTTTACAACTCAACCTTTTCGGGTTTCGTTCTACATCCTTCTTCATTTTGGTTTTGGTTATGTATTTTTTATGTCCAATATGTGTAATGCGTAATGTGGGTCCAACCATCTGTACTAGAATGTTATGTGCGGAACCCTTCCCGTATTTCTTACTGCCCTAAAAATTCAATTTGTTCTACTTTTTCTGTTTAGATTAGAGGAAAGTGGATTATTTTCTGCGTGGGCGTGAGTCCGTATAACAGAGTAAGTAATTACTGAATAGCTTGGGCGGGTGAAGTTATTAAAGAAATTAATTTATTTATTGTAATGTAAAATATATGTCGGTTCATTGTTAGTGGTACGGGCAGCCCTTACTTACTCGCTATGGGCTGGGTTCGCTCAATTCAGTAGATAATGTAGGGCGATTATTCTAAAGAGATTTTTGCAATTTGAGTTTTTTCCTGCCACTATGGTTACCTTCTTTAGGCAGAATGCAGAGTTAGTGCAAGTATACCCGGTGAGGCCTTTAAAAGAGAAAATGCAAAATTGAACCAGTTAAGGTTTCACCATCGAACAAATGAGGTCAACCAAAAATCAATGTAAACAAAATGTCAAAGAATTCTGAAAATTTAGAACTTGTAATTCTTGAAGCTGGTAGTTATTAATTATAGAAAGGAGTCGTGAAAGTACCTTTAATAAGATTTACACTTGAACGTTTTTTGGGAGCGAGAATACTCGATTCTGATACGATACATGCAAAAAATAAAATTTCAATTTTGCGAAAATTCTTAGATTCTATAACGAAGTCGACAAATTAATAGGAATACTTTATATATTTCTTTACTCTACACTAATCTAAATCCAAACCAAAACATTCTCGCAATTCCAAAGGTGTAAAACAGAAACTCACCCAACAAATTCGAGTCTTCCTGGATGCAATTATCGATATCCGAAAGGGAAGAACAAAGAAAACGGAATTTTGTAAAACACGAACACGCGCAATTAATGTTCTACAAAGTACGAAAGTCTCGACAATAATTTGCGTACAAAGCCCAATATTTCTGTGTGTACTCTATTTGACACGATACCACATTCAGGACTGACGACAAGTACTGACTGAAGCGAATGTAGAATAAGAATGCGTCGAGAATAAAGCAATTCACATTTTTTAAATACACATTAACGATGCTAATAAAAATCAAAAGGTAGCTGGGCTGAAGTCAAAAATGTAATGGTGTAGAGTGCACTTAAAATCAGCGTTCTTCTTTATTTTCTATTGTGCATCTGTACTTGTACTTTAGCTTCAAAAGGTGTTAATTGTACCTTTGCTTCGTAAATAGTAAATAGTATGTACGGTAATAAATAATCAGCAGTTGTATTGTATTCTACACAAAAAACACAATCCTTTCGCCTGGTCGGTGGGTCGGCGATGCCGTTGCGCTGCGTTGCTAATCTCACGTCTGAATAGGTTTTGTGTAATTCGCCAATTGAATTGAATTGTATAGAAGGATGGTCGGTAAGCAAAATTCACAAGGTAACATTGTGGGAGAGTCTATGGTGTGCTAATTTACACCAAAGCTAAAGCATGAATAAAATCTGTTTTTATGCATGTGTGAGTCTGCAAAATCCTTTTTGATAGTTCAACATAATACAACTACTTACTTAGGAGGATTAATGCAAATTGCAAATCTCTAGGTGTGTTGTGTGTTATTTACTATTTGTGTGGGCAGGCACGCAGGCACAGGATAGTCAGTAAAATCGTGCAACCCTTTTTTAACCATCCCAAATCCGGTCAAATGTAAATATAATACATATAAAGAAAAATGAATGATTCACGAACTCTAATTTAAATATACGTACATGGTGATCCATAAAACGTGTTTGCCTCCACATTTACTGTTTAATTTGTTAGTGGCTAATTTGAAGTGCATAATCGAAAGTGCATTTTGATGAATCACCCTGTACCACAGAGAGATTTATGTGCACTTAAGAAACAATGATACATAATAATTGAAGAAAAACGAAATCCGTCAAAAAAGTTGTCCATAAATTTAATTCCAAGTTTGCATTGTTTTTCTTAAAGCCGGTGTAAATGCGAAATGAAACTTACACAGAAAAGGAGGAATTGTAAAGAACGAAACGTGATTTTTATTTCGTGCACCTGCAAACTGTAATCACCAAATTGTTCACTCACTCACAACTTAACTCTTTTGCTTACTCAAGAAAATATAAATGACAAGGTGAAGTGATCAATAATGACTGACGACTGAACACATATACTTCCACTTTTTTTAGTTAACTTCGTGGAACCTTTTGCGACTCTTCAGTTTGGAAGACTTAAAAGATTGGTCCGAAACCCAAATGTTTGCCAATGGCTTTTGACTTATAAGGAAGCTGCTTTTCATGTAAAAACAAGATCGACCAAAAATCCGCAATAATTATTGTCCTGGGCAAAAGTGTGACAGATTTGTCGGCACATTACAATAGTACTGATTCAGTTGTAAAGATTTATGAAATATCCCGCGTAACTAGTAACAAGGAATTAGAAATTAATTTTATATATCTTCGATATATTTATATTTACACTCAGGACGCTTGAAACTCTAAATTTTGAAATTTTCACGGGATTTAATTTTTACATGAAAAATTGCTTCCTTGTTAGATCGTGGGATTTGGCTTCAATTTTTTGAGGACGACCTTGGCCCGTGAGACAAATGTAATGTTGAATCCTCGGTTTCGTGATCTTGTCTGATGAACCAGAGAGAAAGACACGGCAGTAATATTAGGGTTTAGTGTTGGCAGATGAGGATAAAGTAATGATAATGTATTGGATGACCTTCCTTTTTTCTGTTTTCTCTTCGTGATTCTACGACTCGGGTGATTTTGGGTGCTGTGCTCCGGAGGTCTGGTCTGGTCTGTATATCAGAACCCACTTAAGAATTATTCAGTTCTGAGCAACCGACCCGACCAGACCTGACATTTCGGCTATGAAACGGACGGACGCGGATGGGTGGAACGGGTTATCAGAAAAGGCCTTGGGCCAATTCTTTTTTGTTCTGAAGTGAATTCTTGTCTTTCGTTAAATTTAGACACTATGAGAATCGTAAGTCACGGGCAGTAACTCAAATCAGGAGAAAATTAGAATATAATATGTGAAATACACTGTTTGCTTCAATACAATTAATAAAATAAAAGTCAATACATAAAGATACAATAAAACTCTGAAATTGGTATACCTTCGGAAGGAAGGAAGTGGTTCAATATTAGAATGTTGAAATACCTTGCGAATGAATTATGTTCTCCATAGAAGGGGTGCTATTAAGGACAGGGCTTCTGTAGGGAGATGTGACCTCTTAGAACTTCAATTTATAAAATTATAATACGATTTTTGTGGAAAACCTTTTGGATTCCTCGCTTTCATTTTCAATATCTTTTAACAGTAGTATTTATCATTTAAGCGCTATTCATTTCCGCTTCAGATGGCCAACTGCTTCTTAACATTCTATACAAAATGTATATCTCCATTTTTCTCCTGGTTAGGTTGAACAGTGCGTGCAAGAACGTTGTGGCATTCTGTATTACAGCCGTATTTTATTGAAACTTTCACTGAAGCCTTGCTATGATTAAGGAGGGGGCACAAATCTTATGGATAAATGTACGCCGTTGGTAATCGTTGGATTTTTTATATGTATGTTGTAGCTAGTGGTATCCTGAACAACTTTTGTGATGATCCTACCCCCAAAAGTCCAACCGTCTGACCGCTAGAAATACACAGGTCGGCATGTGAGATGGAAGCAAGTGAAAGCGAAAGTGAAAGTCACTTGCTTTCATTTTAAATGTCGACCTGTGTATTCCTGGCGGTCAAACGGTTGGACTTTTGGGGTAGGATCTTCAGAAAAGATGTTCAGGGCGTCACTAGGTACAACATATAAAAAATCCAACGATTTACAACGGCGTGCGTTTTTAAGATTTGTGCCCCCTCCTTTCTTGTGTTTTGATGTTAATATGGAAGTAACTTCATACTATAAATCAGAAAGTCCGAGATCAAATTCAGGATTGTAATTGATGTCCATGATTAACTGGTAATAATCTAACATTTTAACATTTTTGCCAGATTTGGCCTATTGTCTGTAACACAAGACATAATATTTGATGATATTCTGACTCTGTGTACATGAAAATTGTACATACATACATTAGGGATTGGCATTGCCAACTATCCCATCTTTGTCTATTCATTGTAGAAAATGTGCATATCACAATCAAGATGTAGTAGAGACTGGTGAGGACAAATTGGGCATCTGCATATGCGTTCACATCGTATAAATAAATAGTGGGCTTTCCGGGGTTAAAATGTCTTACATTCGCGTAAACATTCTAATGCCAAAATTCTAATGTTAAATTGAGAGATCAGAATACGACTTAGAAGTGGTACTGCGGGAAGCAGGCAATGTGTGTTTCATCAACTTCAAGTGTTATGTTATGTTGTTTCAATTTTGTTAGTACATAATAATACTGCCCTAAATATGCCAGTTGGAGAGGTTATTTCTGCATTACGTGTGGTTTTATTCCTTGGCGAAGTAAAACAAAAATCGTAAGATTGAATCAGAAAATGGATAAGGAATCATATGTACAAAAAATAAAAGCACATTAGTTAAAATTAGTTCAGGGAGACTGGTAAATATAATTAATAAAATGGTTTTGCAGTATTTTGTTCCGTTTCCCTCTGTACCGTACTAGACTAAATATTAATTGGAAAGGAATTTAAAGGTATGTAATTCAAGTTGTTTGATCGACTTTTCCTTCCACTGCAGTTCGTTCCTAGTACTAGAGATAAATTGAAAAGCGAGTCAATTTATTAAAAATACGGTGCGAATTTTAATTCACGGGTGTTATTGTTTATATGCATGCCAGGATGTATTATATGGTTTTAATAAAATTGCATCAGTTCTTCCAAATTCAGAAGCTGAATGGGTTTAGAAAATGTATACTTTCAAAAGAATACTTCGACTTTAAAAAAATTCGTTCTAATCCGTTCTTATTATGACATTAGAGAAAGGATAGTAAAATGGCGTAGTAGAAAATCCTAAGCCGTATTAATTATGCAGGCCAAATATAATGGTTAATATTTGGCTTCTATTGAAGATAGTATGTCCTTCGGGCATTCTATTTTAAAAACCAGAATTAAGGGGAAATTTCGCGAAACGCACGTGCATAACTTTCTGTGTGTTCTAAATGCTTTCCTTCCTTTTAGAGGTTACTGACCCGGAAATCGCACATAATTTTTTATTGAACAAAAGGTTTAAAAACAAAGCATCGACATTAGATCCAAAACTTCAAGGAGACACTTTTGGTTTGATACGAAGGTTGTGATAGACGACGCCTTGCAATTAGTGGGAAAAACTTCACCGAAAATAGACGTACTAGACTATTAATCTCAAAAGAAACCTTGTGCCTGGATCATTGGCTTTAAATCTGAAATGGCTGGATTGAGTCACACTGCATTTCAATGTTGGGTGTTGGTATTTTGTTCGGTTTGATTCAAATGAGAAATGAATTGTACTTTTCGCCCACACTGAGTGCTGGAATTTGAAACGATTACACTAATAGTATTCATCGTACATACATTTTGTTGGATTGTCTTGCACTTCTATAGTCTTACTAAACTCTGACTTACTGACGCATAGGTCTACATTCTACATTACACCCGGGAAGGAAAATCTCAAGTGCAATATTTCTTTCGAGACAGTGCTCCGATAAGACACCTTATTACAGTCGGCTTAGCTTATTCAGCAAACGAAAACGCCCATGCACTCTAAACTAGTTGTAATTGTAGTGCTATTGTATCGCATTCCAAGTTATGCAAATTAGACACTGAAAAATTCCAGTATGGATTGTCATTAGTTAGAATATGCTCATTGCAATAGTTGTAGTAGAAAAGAATAAAATTATTATACAGGGTTACTCCTTTAAGGTTGTCTAACGTCATTTTACTTTTAAAATTAGAACCGTATGGTGTTAAAATATGAAAATATTAGTAATTTTAGACCGTGCCGTCTTAAACAGATTTTGTTCGGGACAGAACGTAACAATTACGTACCCAGGAAGACCAGGAAGTGAAAGTTTGGAGAAAGAAAGTCTCCAAGCCATGCTAGCACGTGTTGAACGAGCATTTCCAGATGTACCCTCACTACAGAGTTTACCGTTTTTGTTTTTGAAGTAAATAACGTAAATCATGTTAAATAAAGAGCTCAGCAGTATTTAATTTTTCCGCGGACATGAGTTAAAGGAAGGACATCCCTATACATCAGGGCGTCTAACGCCACAACATTTTATCTGCTGCTTTCTCTGTCCATTTTCACCCAAAATCAGCCACGGTTTAGAGCTCCCAAGTGTAGGAATTCTCCAAACCTCCTTTATCCATCATTTGGGGTAAAACTAGATCTGGAACCTGAAATCTAGAAATTTTGAAGATCTAGATTTCAGGTTTTACATTTCTGAATTTTCTGTTACGTCAAATTGTGATAGAAATCCATTATAGTTCAAACGACTGCGTGTACAACTTGATGTCATTATCTGACTTGTGTCTAATGATAATTTGATTTACTTGATTAAACGGGAGAAGTCGCCAATATGACTGTGCCAGCATTTTAATAACTAAAATGATATGGTCTGGGTACGGGCCAGCTGCAACGATTATAAAATACAAGTCTTATGAGAAATGAAGAAATTTGGTTCCTTCCGATTTACTATAAGACTGCAAAAGACTCTGAGGTTTTCTAAGAACAAACGTTATTTCAAAACGCGTGCACACATGTAGTCAAATTTGATGGGATCCCACCCGGCAGAGGGGCAATGAGTTCAGTTCATCTATCTACCTTTGAACTCTGTGCTTTCAATTTCACACACCATACTTGGGAATGAATAAAATTAATTTGCGTCTTTTATTTACAAAAGTGTTGAAACGTTACAGGAACCTGGACAGGGCACCCCAAAATCTTGTGCGTACCTTAACGTAAATGTAAGTAATTACATTAGACATCATTATTTTTATGGCTGGGAGGCAACATACATGTAGACATGTCCCAGGCAATACGCCAAATCAGATAAGATATCAAATGTCAATAAAGATTTTGCCAAATAGTCCAAGAAAGGTAGAACATGCTGAGATAGTTGAAACCTAAAAAGGACACGAGTCGAAGTTAGGTTCGAATATTTCGTTGTGTTTTTGTCACAAATAGAAAAACAGGGAGCGTCCTTAGGACGCTGCGTCCAGACGCAATGATTCTGTATTTATATCCACCCAAAAGCACACCTCATATGTGTTGCGCCTCCTTCTACAAAGATTAGAATTCCGTGTACCAAACTTCGCACAGATGACTTCTATTCTGATGGAGATGTGCAAGAGTAGCTCTTACAGTCTGATATTTAGAAAATGTCAGGCAAACTATCAATTTCTTCTAAATTATATCATGTCGATTTTCTGTATTTCTTGTAACACCAAAAATTTGACTATAGTTAAGACTTTTTTGAACTTTTGGTAATCCAACAGAGTGAGAAACAAAAGTTGTCAAATCTGGCGAATCTAATTAGCTTCCCTTAGCTATTCCCGTTTCTGACCGTATCGCAATAAATTTGTTATATCCCGTGTAGCTTGTTTTCTGGGACATACGTACGCACGTAACTTGGATGGGTATGTTCATTTCGTTGATGTGTTATGCCTGTCTGTCTGCATACACTACGAAAAAGGACTCAGCCGGGCATCGCATCATTGAAGTAATGGAAAATCCATGTGATTCAATATCGCAATTCGTCATCGAACTGCGTTAAATTTTAGATTTTGCATCTCATTTTCAATTTTCACCATATCTTTGGTGTATATAACGGTGGGAAAACGAGTGGGTTTGCTTTAGTCATCACGATTTGAGTGGCAAGGCACGAAACATTAGTTATGACTACTACTTCTGTCAACTGTCTTTGACAAGGGCCAGCATTTGGTTGTTAAGTTCATGTTAGGCTTAATTCTTCACAATGAGTTGTACTGTGTGATGTCTAGTGAATGTGAAGCTTTCAGTTCACATAAAATGAAAACACAAAATTTCAGTTCAGGAATGATTAAAATATGAGATGCCATGCCCATGATAAAAGTCTGAGCAAAGATGTTAACATGGCTGATCAGTTCAGTGGCAGAACAATACCCCGAAAGGTAGAGATGAGTGAGTTTTATACTCACCGCAGGCATAAATATTTACTCAGATTTAAACTAGATTTCCTAAAGATTTCATATTTTGATTTGGAACCTCAAAATTGATTGTGACTGACTATTCTCTATCTCTAACCGTTCGTTAAAGTATAACTATGGTTTCCTGACTGTATGATACCCGACAAATTATCATATGCTGTCATCTTTATCTAAATCTGAATACAAATAGAAGCCTACTAAGAAAGAAGGATTCCATCCACGCATGTTTAGTTGATTGAATTAATATGAGCATGAGATACTACCGCTACCAGTTATCTATACCCGAAATCTGTTCCTTCCGATTTTCGTACAAATGTGCGAATACGAATGCAAATTCAACACTCAGGTGAAATTGATTTCAAATGAAGAATCGCAGTGTATACATAAAACAAGTCAGTCGAACTGTCTACTTGGGAGTCTAGATGTGGTAATTTGTTACCTTGCTTTCTGACGCGGAATGTGGCTGGTAAATTCATTATCGACTTCCAGTTCAGTGTGGGATTTATGTAATGCGCTACTCTTTTGGTTTTTGCACTCAATGAGACCATTACTCCTGTCCTACCAATAATTCATTCTTAATTACAATTGATTTTAAATGTTCTTTCGAAAACAGGTAGCGCTAACAACGTGTGTGTGATCTTGGAACACCGGCAAAGATGTATTCGTGGTTAACTGTAATTAAGACAAGGGTTTTTGTTTAAAACTGGCCTGGCCTGGCCAACCGGTCGACGTGGAATATTTATTAAACGTTAACCGCCTGTTCGTCAAATGGAAGAATGCGATAAACCTTCAACACACATCATTAACACGAATCTTCATCACGAATTTCAAAACCGGTAGTTGAATTCCATTTAAGACATTAAATAGAGAAAAACTTTACTTCGGTAGTACAAAAAAACCGTATTCTTTACTCCTAACCACGATTAAGATTAGCGTTTAAATTTTTGAAATACATTTAAGGATTTCGAATTACGTAACTCCAACCATAGATCTGTACCATTAATAAGTGGCGATCAGTACGATAATAAAAATCGGTGGATTTTAGCTAATTTGATCGATTTTGAAGTGTATTTTGCTGACTTTGCATTTTGAGGCTAATGTGAACTTTAATTTCACATTAAAGTTCTAATATTGTGCAGTGTCTACAAAACTGGTCTTTGGTCTGTTGCGAGTAGGCTGGTAGGCAGGCGGGCTGGTTGCAGCCTACTTGCCACCGAATTTACCGTAAATTCTCTAAAAAAGCTCCGGGGCTATATTTGCAAAATTGTGTGCTCGGAGTGGGATATATTGAAGACCATGCTGTATTTGCTAACTTTGCTAAATTTTGACAAGGAAAGGACGTAAAAAGGACGAAAGTATTCTATAAATTTTTCCGGACGAAGAAACCGGATTAGCTTTCGAAAGCTCGGAAATAAATAAAATTTCTACAACAATGGAATACGTTCAATCCATTCAAGTACTACATTCAAGTAGTTATTACAAGGAAATGACCTCTATAAATGATATTTTAAAAAGACCGAAACAGAGCCAACATAAAAAAATAGTTCTAACCACTATGGAGAAGAACGTCGGAAGTCTGCCTACCAAAACTGATAAAAGACAAGGTCCAGGACGTCCCAGCAAAAACGCGGAAGCAAAATGCAAGCGGAGATTAGACATTTGTTCATAAGGAAAATTACTTAGTATTTGCAGAATTAATGAGTCAGTAGACGAAGACTTCAGATTCGAGAGAATTCAACAATACATTGCGGCACAAGCGATCAAAAATTCAAAACTGACGAAACATTTCATAAAGTCGCTTCAGTCCAAAAAAAAGTCCAGAAAAAAGAGAAATTCTTCAGAATCTGATATTTCTAAAAAACCGAGGGAGAGGGAGACCCCGAAAAATGAGAGTTCTGGCTCGAAATCAAATAACTCCAAAGGAACAATAATAAATCCATCTGAAACCAAGTCTGGCGTATTTACCAAATTATTTCCAAATGTACCTATGGAAGGCTGAATCGATTCCCTAGAACGACAACCGAAAATGTTTTTCACAGTGAAAGAGAATAATGTTTCAAATAAATTCAGATGTTAACAAAATCTAGAGCAGGCGCGAGTTTTCAGTCAAAAATTTGTAACCCGGCAGAGATTTTTTTTTCGGTTGTTAGGGCCAAATTGGCCTGGGCAGGAAAGTGAACTGCTGGTCCAACTTGTTCAGCCGTGACACTCCGTGCGAGATTCCGAGAATCTTCGGGTTGTTGGTATCCTCTCTCCTTCTCTCCTTCTGGGTTGTTGTTTCGCAATCCGACGGATCGGATCGGATCAGAAATCGAATCCTATCCGTTCGGATCGTAGAACCTCGGATCGGATTGAGAGGTTGATCCGATCCGATCTGAAAAAATCCGTCGGATTCGGATCGGATCGGATTAAAATCCAAAATCAAAAAAAAATACATTAACGGGCATCTGGCCAAATACTATGAGAAATTCCCCCGTCCAATTGACCCCATATTTTGCACAGAGCTTGTCCGTGACCTCAGAAACAGTGTTTAAATGGACGCCGAGTCCACGAAAACTCATGGGTCACGGCTAAAGGTCAGCAAAGGT
>JAQFYE010003529.1:0-15093 GCA_034694305.1 Protaphorura glebata
CCTGAGCTATTGCTCAAAACTAATCCCTGGACAAAACCAAATTCGCTTTGTGAGCCAAGAGTCAGGAGCAAAAAGAAGAACGTGGTTCTTCTTCAAAACCCAACTCAAGACTGTGTTTGAAAATAATGACGAAACCAAATGACACATTGTTTCAAAATTTCTCGTTGATTGTCTTACCATATAGACACATATTTTGGCCTACGACATATGTTATTAATAAACTATTGAGGGGTCTCCTAAAGCACTGTCTTAGGACTAGTAAAATTTGAAAATAATGACTAAACAAAGGACTGGGTCATCAAATAATACATTGTTTCAAATTTTCGCATAGATTGCCTTACAACTCAGACACACTCTGGCGCGCGACAAACATTAATAAACAGTCGCGATTGCGGGACAGCCCGTAGAAAAAGTATTAAATCGGTGGTCCAGGGGGTGTAAAGAGTGGTGAAATGCGAGTCGTTGGGAATGTTTAGCAGAGTGGTTAAGTGGAAGAAATTGTAACGGTGCAGGGGGAAGTTATATTGGAATGATTGGAATGATACATTTGGCGTTAAGAGATGGTGATGACCACATAACGTTAAGAGATTGGGATAACCACATGACGTTACGTGTTTGCTCGACTAGCTGCAGATCCATGCAATCTAGAGTGGTCCGGTTGACAGTATGACTTGCATTGATTGGAATATAAACGCTGTCCAAAACGCTGCACGTGAGAACCATGTCTCGTGCTTCGCATTATTGTGCGTATATAATTCCGAAGAACAAAAGGCGGTAGTGAGAAGTGAAAGGTCTGATTAATATAGGATTCTGAGGTGCCGCCGATTGCGTTCTAATTGTGAAGAACGGTAGTTTTGCTGTGGTACTTGTGACAGCAGCGAGGAGCGCGTTACAGACAGACAGACGGACGGGGAAGATTTTATAAGCCCTTTACAGGACTACGTCCACGGGCTAATAATGAATTCTTAAGGAATCACCGAATGTACTGTGTGGGGCCGAACGCAATTTGTAAAAAATAACGAAAAAATGGATTGGTTCATCTAATAACATTGTTTCGAATTATCTCGATGACAGACTTACAATTCAGACATATTTTGGCCTACGACATTATATTCAAAACCTTTGAACCGAATCGAGCGACCACACAGGACAAAACAGAAGTGGGGCGAGCCAGCCAGGGGTTTTATATTTCCTTTTCCTCTAGAATTTTCCGTTCTTCTACTATTTCAATAGAATCCTAAAAAATTATATTGTGCGCTCAAGCAAAAACCGAAAGCTACGTCGTAGAGACTTACATGTGGATGTATTATAAATATGACTGCCTGTCGAACGAGGAAAAACTTTGAGGAATGTTTGGAGCTGTGGAACAAATGATCATGCTCATGGTTGGTTAGTTTCCTAGAAAATCCTCCTCACGAAGACGTGCTTGTGCTTTAGCTTTAGTTAACATGAACTTTGCATACGCTCCGATAATTATTGAAACTTGAGTCCTTTAGAAATTGATAGTTTTGAAGTTTTGATTTGGCCCGAAATTCAGGAAGTATTATTCTCTACGTGTACAATCGAGATTCCTATTTTATGAATCCTCATTTGAATCCAACATCTTCCTTCAAAAGTAGTAATGAACGTAATTATCATTTATCAGCGTTTTAATGAGACAACTTTTCTTCAAGGTGGTTCATCACGATTGTCTGGCGCAGAATGCACGGCGTGACTCATTCAATGGAAAAGTTTTACAATGTCCAAAGAGCTCCGAATATTTGACTCTTGCAATTTTTCAGTCGTTAAAAACATAATAAACAGTCGCGACTGGGTGACAGCCCGTGGAAATTTTTAAAGGTAGAGTGGTAGAGACGATGTGGAAAATGGTATGGAGGTTGTTGATTAACGTTATGAGACCTATCTCTTGGAGGCGACATATCTCTAACGTTGGCAGTCCTATCTCTTGGGGGGCAACATCTCTTTAACGTCAGATGTCCCATCTCTCGGAGGCTACATCTCTTTAATGTTATGAGACCTCTCTCTTGGAGGCGACATATCCCCAACGTTGGTAGTCCTATCTCTTGGGGGCGACATCTCTTTAACATTAAAAGTCCCATCTCTTGAAGGCGACATCTCTTTAACGTTAGAAGTCCCATCTCTTTGAGGCGACATCTCTTTAACGTTAGAAGTCCCATCTCTTTGAGGCGACATCTCTTTAACGTTAGAAGTCCTATCTCTTGGAGGCGACATCTCTTTAACATTAAAGTTCCATCTCTTGGAGGCGACATCTCTTTAACGTTAAAAGGAACATCTCTTGGAGGCGACATCTATTTAACGTTAAAAGTCCCATCTCTTGGAGGCTACATCTCTTTAACATTACGTATACCGTTAGGTTATAGTGACGGCATAATTATAAACTCGGGATTACTTTTAAATGCGACGAAATTAGAGCGAATCAGTACTAGAACTTATTTGCGATAAGATAGTTCAATACACGTCGTTAGTCCGGTACTTGTTCAAATTGCTTATAAATGCAATATGTTTCAAGCAAATATTTTTCCAGGACGCTCTCTATCAAGTGTAACTGTGACGTATTGGCTATTGCTGTAGGCGGTAAAAAGTTGAAAAACTATTTGAGAGGTACATGGTTTAGAGCATTTTTGAACCGAGATCGCGTTAATATGACTGAGGTTATAAGAGGTGTGTTTGGGAAGTTTGGGGTCGGACGGACGGACATTGGGATTTTATAAGCCCTTTACAGGACTGCGTCCACGGGCTAATAATGAGGAGACACAAACCAAATGGAAAAACGTATACCTTCGGAAATCGCTCCCCTTCGTATATGTTTTTGGTATAGTCATCCTGAACAACTTTTGCGAAGGTCCTACCCCCAAAAGTGTAACCGTTTGGCCGCTAAAAATAAACTGGTTAGCATGTGCTACGCCGTACGGCGACTTTCACTTTTGCTTTCACTCGCTTTCACTTTACATTTTGGAATTTCAAAACATTTCAAAATTTCTTTATAAAATTTGACATTTTGAAGATATTGGATTTTCAATTTTTTTTTAAATTTTAGTTTCTATATCTTCGATAGTATTCTTAACATTTTTGACTATTTTTAAATTTTACCACAAAAAACTTCGTAGTCATTTATGGATCACCTTGCCTTGTACAGTAGAGTACAAAGTAACGAGAATTTCTGATAGGCTCAAAATAATACGAACAAATAATAATTGACTTCCTCCTACGTCAAACTTCCAGAAATATTAAAGAATGAGAGCCAGTTATTTTCCGAATGTTCTGAAATAAATGAAAAATAACAGCTGTATTTTTCCAATCCAATGCTTTGCTATTGGATTTTAATTGTATCTATGTACACATGTGTAAAGTTTTATAAATTGTTTGTAAATGTAAAAGAAATTTACGGCACGGCACAGGGTGATCCATCAATAACTTAAGAATGACATCAATATTGTACAACATTTTGAACAAAAAAGTTATAAACCACCCTGTAACACAATCGTGGAGTATTTAGAGTACAATTTCGTCTCGCTTCAACTGAATTCCAATTCCCAAGCCAATTTGGTAATTCCTGGAAAAATTGAAAGGGCAGAGGAGATTGACACTAGAACGGGATATACCGTCACCACCATGTCGTGTTATCACGTGTTACCATAATGGTAAAAGTTTAGAGGAGATTGGTTCCGGAATAAACTTTTGATGGGGAGAATTAATTAGCCCAGACGGTTTTTCCATAGGGCACTTCCCGACACGACGTAACATGTAGTACACTTGTACTCAAGTTAAAAGTTAGTACATGGAGGATGGAATGAGACAACTTTTGTTTTATTTGAATGGAGTGTGTTTGTCTGTAATGTTAATGCAAAATCTGAATAGATTGATCTCCCCCACGGGGCAACTTGTTTAATTTCACAAACTGTCATTTCCAAACAAGGGTTCCAAACGAATCATTCAACAATTTCTCCTTTTAAGCTCAAATCAAAACTAAAAGTTGAAACATTTACATTGGATAATCACAACAGGGGGTGGGCGTCTAGGCGGTTTTCAAATCTTTCCGTGGGTACAGGGTGTCCCATATTATTCAAAAAATATACATATCAGTTTTTCTTTTTTTATTTTAAAATATTATCGTTTTCATTGTACATAAAAGTGCAACCCTAAAATACTTGGCCATCTTGTAAGGCGCATTGCTTAAATAAAACGCGAGATGTAGTGAAATGCTAGAATTTTTCAGCTTAAATAATACTTAAAAGGCGTAAGTTCAAAGAAAAGGTGCGACAGCTACACGGATAGTCGTCTACCATGTGTGTTACTGGAATTCCGCCATCTTGATATTAGCATTAGCTCAATAAACCGAGAGATGGCGTGAAATGCCAGAATCTTACAGCTTGCATAATATTTATATGGCGTAAGTTCAAAGAAACGGTACGACAGCAAAAAATTGCGTAGATAGTCGTCAACGATGTGCTTTAGTGGAATTCCGCCATCTCGGTATTCGCATTACCTCAATAAACCTCGAGATGGCGTGAGATACTAGAATTTTAGAGCTTAAAAGGCGTACCTTCCAAGAAAAGGCGTGACCGCTTAAAATTTTGCGGATATTCGTCCACAACATGTATTTCTGGAATTCCGCCATCTTGGAACGCACATTTGTCAACTAAATCGTGAGATGGCGTAAAATGCTAGAATTTTACAACCAAAATAACATTTAAAATGCGTAATTTTAATTAAAAGGTGCGACAGCTTAAAATTTCATATATATTCGTCTACAAAATACATTACTGGAGTTCCACCACAAGGGATTTACCCTACAACTAGGGGTACCCTCACTAGACCAAATATTTTTGTATTTAACTTTATTATATTTCGTAATTTAATTGAAATGGACAACGTTGTCGGTTATGAACTACCCTGTGAAAGTATGCAGAGTAGAATAAAGTCTGTTGAGACTTTCCACTCCATGGAATTGGTAGTGAAGTGTTCGCCGGAGGTGACCCGACATTTGATCTCGTCTTAGACATGAGTTATTAGAATGTCCCCGGGAGGGGAAATCCGAAACACTAATGGAGCAGAAAGTGTATCACGTTAGCCGCCTCTAAAAGCGCAGATACATCATACAGTACAATGTTCTCCGCACTACATTTTACTCCTTCTACAAATTCATCTCTTTTTATTGAAACATAATATGACATAATAGCCAGAAACTGTTAACCATGTTCAAGCATTGTCTGGCAACCATTAAACCTACTCAAGTGCTCAACGATAACAAAAATACACATATTATTTCCTACTGTTTCTTATGAACAAACTCAACGCCACGATCTCATTCTTCACCGATTAGGGATATTGATTCCGGTCACTTTTCCGAAAAATCCCGGGAAAATTATTTCTTACTCAAACACGAGCACAACTCAAAATAAGGAAAAAGGAGGTTGGTTAGTTGGAAAGAATAAATTTCCAGGAATTTTTCCTCAGCAGTGACCGGAAAGGAAAACCCTAGTCCTCACCTATGTTTAAGGAGTTTGTGGTGGTATGTGGTTTGTATAGGGATTAGAGTTTTATTTTCCGGTCACTGTTCCGAAAAAATTCCCGAAAATTCATTTTTTTTTCTTCAAACCCATTTTCTGTCCTTATTTCAAGAAAAGTGAGCGGAATCGATTTCCCTAATCGGTGTAGATTGAGATAGAGAAGTTAAGCAACGGTACGACATACAATTTCTACTTTCAGCGTTACCTGGAAAGTAATACAAAACACAGAAATAATTTGAAATTGACCTTAATTAGAGCAATGAGAATCGAATCCGTATGAGTGACCTAATTTGACCCTAGGGATTTAATTTAAATTTTAGCGTGTAGCAAAATCATTCTTTTTAGTGCTTCATGTTTTTTGTTTGATGTTTTGGCCGGGTTTGAATATTTCCATTTCACAAAAATAAAATAAAAGACGAAAAGGAAAACTGGAAATATGTTTTGTGCTTTTGATTTGTTGTTTTTGTGATGGACTCAAAACTTTGAACAATTTGTGTTTTCAATTTGAAATTTAGTGCACGAGGCGACCTAGCTTTCCTTTGTCAGGTTTATTCAGAGAGAATTAATGGGAAATGCTGACGCAGCTAGGTCATGTCATGAATTACAATGCTCTATTGCTTCACTTAATCAAAATACGGGTCTAATGTAATAACAGTCCCGCAGATACGAATTGTGGGGCAGATAATTTGGAAAATTTTTGGGTGGCCATTTATTTAGTGCTTTGGCTCAAAGGTAGAACCGCCACTGCGGAATACTGTAGCACTACTCTCGATTTCCCTAGATGATTGTGTTTACATTTGAACGTATCTTTCTTCCAAGAATTTGTGATCCGATCCGTAACAATAAGGCTTCCAGAATATGATTCAGATTTTCCTTGTTTGAAATTGAAACTTAATCTCACGTCCCACTTTCCATTTCTCTGAGTTTTGTTTTAAACAATCAGCTCATATTATTCTCCTAAGTCTTCCTGAGTCAATCAAACTTTGGCGAACGCATCTCCGTCGTGGCGTATCAGTCAATTTTAATTCAAGGATTCGCAGGGTGGTTTATAAGTTTTGAATTTCCACCACACGCAGCATAATGGTATGGACTGGCCCTCTAGCCAAATAAAATGCTGTGGTTTTGCATCACCCCGTACTTATTTCTTGCAACGAAATCTTGTCAAAATCCTCTTACCGTTGAAGTCTGGCGTCTCATCGCTGAGAAAAAAGAGAAATAAAAGATGCGACTTTTAAAAGAATCAAAAATCCTAATGCCCAAGTGGTTTTTGATCTCACTGGTGGAATTATGTCAATCAAATTGACTTGAAAAAAGTTTCTTACTAGGTGAGCTAATACTGTCCAATGGAGAAATATTTTTTATTTTGAAAAGACCCCATCTGACGAACTCAAATACTGCATTTGATCCACAGTAAAAATGGTCTATAACGATCTTGAAATGTGTACCATATAAGTAAGTTTTCAATTTTTTCACCAGAAAACAATTGCCAGTAATTCTTGTTCTATTGTAGTCCATTTACCTTCAGATGTTGTTAATTTCTTGCTTATTATGGCAACTGGTCTTTCTTTACCATCATATTTCTGCATTAAACTAACTCCCACTCCAATTTTTGATGTATCCGTATACAATAAAGTTTCCCGTTCTGGATCCATTGTAGTAGTACATGTTGCAAAATTTTCAGTCAATTCTTTTTTTACCCAGTATGAACTCACCTAGTACGGAAGTTGTCACATTGTTCGTTCTTTTTTGCATGTATTTGCTATTGTGTTTATTGTATTTTTCTAAAATTAATTAAATTTGTGGAATTCCATCTTTTCTGTACACATTTTGTTAATTAACTAGCCCGTGGGTTTGATTTCACTGCAGAATTATTTTGAAACGATTCATATTTCTGGAATATGTTTCTGAGTACATAATTTTCGCTTACAGTGGAGTACAAGATGTGGTAATTTCCCAAGAACTCTCCTCCAAAGTTTTCCCAGAAGGACCAGAAATGTAAATGTGCTTGTCGGTGTCTTGCATACGAAACTAGGTTATGACCGAGCGTGTGCTTATGAAGATTCTCCTTTGTTTACTTTTGATAATGAATACTTTGGCTAATACAAAACCAAGGCACGTATTAATTTTCCACATAGGAATTAAAGCAGACTCTCGTTTGAATTCGGGTACTACGAGTACCCGGTTAATTTGTACTCTACTGGCCAACCCGCATTGCATGGCATTTCCTTGACAACATGGAAATCCACGCTCGGAACGACATTAATCATTACTCGAGTCCATGACATAACAGGTTCTAGATTTACATAGACACTCAGATCCAAATCAGAATACCAGTCTTACAAGGAAACGCAACGTCCGATCATGTGCTATGAAACTGAAAATACTTGACAACGATTTCTTATTGGCTCAGCCGCTCAGTAAATACTGTCCAAACAAGGAAAAATGTCATTACTAGCTTAGTCAACATAAGTTTAATGCTTTACAGTACTTTTCTACTGACAGAACCTGAATTACATAAGGAATGAACTGATGGCAGTAGGAAATATAAATGGTGTAGGACCAAGTAGACAAACCTGCAGTACATATAGTAAATCTCTGATTTAGCCAGCATAGTTTAGATGCTTGACAGTACTTATCTGCTGACATACTCATATACTTGAGACTGAATTACTTCGGGAATGTGCCTCCACCCGTAGGAAACTGAAATAGTGTAGGCCAAAGTAATTAACCCTGTAGAATACATAGTACCTGTACCTATAGTAGATATGATAAAATTGTATAGTCAGCATAGTTTAAATACTTCACAGTACTTCTCTACTGACATTCGTATACCAAACACCAAATTACTTTGGGAATGTCCACGCCGCAGTAGGTAATGAAAATAGTGTAGAATGTAGTCTACGTGTAGTCAACCTTGTGCAATGCCTATAGTACCTATAATAGATATGGTAAAATGGTGTAGTCAGTATAGTTTAGATGCTTGAGAGTACTTTTCTATTGACATGTTCTTATACCAGAGACTGAATTAATTGAGAAATTTACCCCTAGCAGTAGATAAAAATGATGTAAGACCAAGTACTCAACCTTGCGAAATACCTATAGTAAATAAGGTAAAATGATATAGTCAGCATAGTTTAAATGAGTAACAGTACTTTACGACTTACACGCTCGTATGCCAGAGACTGAATTCCTTGGTCTATCATTCTGATCTATATTCATTCTTAGTCTTAGGGAACATAGTACTATCAGTAGGAAATAAAAAAAGTTTCGAGTCCAGAAAGCTTAGCTTTTAGGAAAACGTGTGTCGTATGGGTTCCTTGTCGAATGATCTAATCGTAAGTGTGAGTGAATGTGAGTCATATATCCAAGAAGGACAGATTCCCGTAATGAGAATAAATCCCTGGTGACAAGAAAGCTGAGACCATTCGGGAATATCTCATTACTTTATCATCTCACTCCACCCAATCCGGTCAAATCCTTCTACTCAACTACCCTTCGTTTAGAATCATCTCATCCCAACTTTATGAGCCGAACTAGAAATTACAGGGTGGTTCAGTACAATTTACTCTAAATACTCAAGCTTACACTTAATTATAATTGGTAACTTAATTGGGGAGTACTACGTCACTTTATACTAGTTTTTGTTGCGAACCACGCTGTATAATAAATGGCAGGTCACGGGGCTAGTATTAGAAAGTTAACTTGTAATCTAATACGGTTGTACCCTACGGTGTCTCTTAAATTATTTACACGAGTTTTCTTCTCCATTTCTTTCATTTGCTTAGTTTATTTAAATTTTAAGGATTTAAAGAAAGAGAGTCCGGAGTAGTTTTGATCTCACTTTCGTTTTCTATTTCGTATTTCAGTCAACAATTTATTGGAGTAAGTGGAGGAGTTGGAGTGTAACGAAATCGATTCTTTCTTATTCTTAGCTAGTATCTTTGCTTTTTCCTTCCTTTTCTCCGCGTCCGCATCCGCATTCGAGTAACTGATTTATTTCTTTTCATCATTCATTTCAAAAATGCCCAGCTCCGACTCCGACTCCAACTACGGATCGGATCCGTAATCTAATTCTACGAATTGGATTCCACCAAAAGAAGAATTTGAATTTCTTGAAGCCAAACCATCATGGCTTCCATATTCCTTCCCAATTTTTCCTTAGGCTCACTTCAAAGAATGCCCAGGAAGGACTTCAGAAGGAACGGAACGGAAAGAATTTAAAATGTGAATGTGACTGTGACTGTGACGAAAGAATTTTCAATATGTACAGGGTGTACCGTCAAAATCTATTTTATAAAAGTAAACTCTACAGTATTTTTAATTTTCTTGAAACCTTAGGAATCCTGGAACATTCCGAAGCAACTTATACAGGGTGTCCACTAGAAAGCGCATAGTCGTTTGATTATATTTTGGCGTAGTTACAAGAAATTATGTTACGGTCAGGTTAGAATTATTGATAAATTATAGCAATTGATTTTATCAACATAAACCATCAATATGAAAAGCATTGGGAGAGTGGAGATCACTGTAACACTTATGTTCGGTTAAAGTCAATATAATTTTTAATTAGTATGTAGTTTACAACGACAAAATAAATTCTTAGAATTTATCAATAATTCCAACCTCACCGTAACATAATTTCTTGTAACTACGCCAAAATTTAATCAAACAACGCTGCGATTATTTGTGGACACCCCGTATGTAAGAGATAGGATGATGCACGCACAGCACACCAGGAAAATACTCGCCAAAAATCTGCGATCTGTATCTGCAGCGCCGCCGGCCAAAGGTTTAGCGTTACTGCGTGCTTTGACCCGGTTTTCGTTGAATTTGGTCTAGGAAGGTACCCCTAGTGTTAGGAAGAAAATAAAAATTGAATTGGACGAAGTACTGAACACTGTGGGACACCCTTTTAGTGCTAGAAAAACTGAATTAGACCTTCTGATATCGCGACGCGAAGTCTTAGGTTAAGGTTTATTACGGTTCTTGACGTTTGGCACAGGGAGGGTACCTCTAGTAGTAGGAAGTAACTCCTGTAGAAAATAATAACCTTTTCAAATATCCGTATCTGGGAGTTTAGCCCTCATAAAAGAAAATCAGTGCAGAAAAACCACTCAGTCATACATTGTTCAAGAGAATCGAACCTATTAAATAGAAAAAATTATAAGCTGTCTGCTCTCTACGTTGCTATATGACAGTTCGCGCGACTTCGACTAATATGAAAGAAAGCAGATTTTCTTTCATTCGTAGGCTTTCTTTCCTCTTGACCAAGACTACGACGACATTTTTCTTATTCTTTTGAGGCATTATTTGTCTTGATTTCTTGGCAACGACAAGAGTCACTGGACATTGGACTTTGGACTGGACTCCAGTGTCCAACGGAGTCCATTAGCCTCGACTGGACTGAAAGTGTCCTCGTAATTCGATTAATATTTTTTCTCTCCATGACATTTGTCATTCAGGTCAATTCACTCATTTGTCCTCCCCTCCACTGCTCCAAAGGGAATTATCCAACTAAAGTCGTCTCATTACATCCAGAGTCCAGTTCTTACAGGGTGGCTCATAAAAATCCGTCCAGCTCTTGATGGTCATTTTGCGAAATCGTATCTTATGACTAAACGAATAACTATATTTATGAACCACCCTGTAATTTCTGATAATATATCTTTGGATCGCGCGCAGACTGGCGGAGTCGGAGTGGAGAGTGACAGGCTCACTTCGGATTAGTCCTCGTCTGTTGTGCAATCTGGGGATAATCTAATGACAATGAATGTCTTTTAATTTCTCTCTTCCAGGAACCAGGAGCAGGTGCTGGACAAAAACCTGCAAAGACGACGACGACAGGAAATGATTGAGAGTCCAAATTACAGAAGCAGACGAGTCCAAATTCAATTGACGCTCACGACACCAATTTGACGTCAGAATTAAATTTCATTAGAACAGGAACATTTTTGTATTTGACAACTTCTACCGATCGTCAGAGAAACAAGAGAATCAATCCACCGCCGCCCGAATTTCGATCGAAATAGAAAAACGTGTAGTTATCACAATTTAACATTTCTGCCAGTGAATTATATGAAAATATATCAGTGATATACAATTTTTCAACCAAAATTTTTGTGGGAAATTTCAGAGAAAATAAGGTGAATTTTAAGAAAACAAACGTTTTTTCAAGCAGAAGGAGCAAAACAGTTGAAAAATTTATCAAATTTTAGCCGGAAACCATTGCAGAAACATTCAAGGAGAAAAACAGTTGAAGAATTTATCAAATTTTAGCTGGAAACCATCGCAGAAACATTCCACGGTTAGCAAACTGGAAATTTTTATCAAAATAGCAGAAAATCAGCTTTATTTCAAAGAGTCATCCAGAACACCTAAAAAATTCACAGAAAACCGGTCCTGACGTCAAGTATTGTGTCAAATAATTCAAAAAATCGTTCTATTAAAAAAATTAATCAGAAAAAATTAAGAAAATCAACAACACCTTAAAATTTCAAAAATTTCAACCGATCACTATTACAGAATAAAAAATAAAAGACGCTCAATTAATCCAAATCGTATCGAAGGACCAAATGGGAGACTACGAGAGAATCCGATTGGTGACACTGGGTGGGTCATCGGTTGGTAAGTCAGCAATCGTCAAGCGATTTCTTCACCAAACATTCACTGACAAATATCGTGCGACGGTTGAAGACTTGTACAATCAAGAGTACGATTTTGGTCAAATCACGCTCAAAGTTGACATTTTAGACACAGCCGGTGATTCACAATTCCCAGCCATGAGAAGACTCTCAATTGCCACAGCCCATGCATTCCTTCTCGTTTACTCTGTGGATTCATCCTTGTCCTTTGACCTCCTCAAAGTCTGTTTTGAGGAAATAAAGGAACAGAGGTCAGACTACCAAGACATTCCTATCATCATTGCTGGGAATAAAACAGACATTGGGTGTTTTGAAGTGAGTCCAGGAGATGTTCAAGAGTGGCTTTCAACAATGCCAAAATTGAGGTAATCATATATTTTCTTCGCTTTTTTCGCATGACGAAATGTCCTAATAATGACACAGACACTGTCCATTCAATTACATAGGTTAGGATATTCCCTTTTTCTCTCTTGGGTGAGCACAACACCTATTATTTCTATTTTTGACAGAATTCTCACAATGGAGGGCGTTGGGATGATCATTTTTATTTCCGAAAGTGTTGTATAATATCGTAGGTAGGTATCTCTTCGTACATACGTACTTCATCGTAGGTAGATAATTCGTAGGTACAGGTATCTCTTCGATGGTTGGTATTTTAGTAGGTATTAGTATCTCTTCATAGATTGGTGTCTCTTCGTAGGTAGGTATCTTCGCAATCGTAGGTATAGTTATCTCTTCGTAGGCAGACGGATGCATGTATTTTAGGGAGGAGATCTAGAATGGAACAATACGGTACGGCCAAGCAATCTAAACCATGCCGACTAGGGCAGTGACGGCCCATTGCGGTCGACTCCACAAATAACAGAATGTGTCATTTTACATCAGTAAGTAATTAGTGGGTGCTGTCTCAGTTAATAAATAAACCATGACATATGTGGTCATAGCACAGTCAAATGTCAACCTGTTAGCCAAATGAGTGAGAAAAAGATAGACCGAAGAGAGGAGTCCGGGGAGGTTACGCCTGTACTAGACACCGCGCTCTGGGTGCAACAGAGCCCATCCTAGGATACACACCTACACCAACACCTGACCGGGTCCATTAATTCCTCTCTCATCCAGCAGGCCTCAATGCAATATCGTATTGCCATTGATTGTCCCCAAAACAGAAAGCAGGAAGAATAAGGAAACAAACCTATCTAAATTGAAATCACATATTAATAATGTGAAATCGAAAATCGGAGCACATTTAATTGATATTGGGATCAAAATATTTTGTTTAGAAAATGTATCATCTTTATTGGACATAATTCTAAATTATTTTCTTCGTCTTTTATGAAAAGGACGGGTGATGTCGTCACCTCATGTTTTTCCCTTATGATCCAGACTGCGGAGAATTGTCCTGTCCTTCCTAATAATATCGAGCCCACTGGGGGTACGGGTAGGAAGTAAATCCTATTATTTGTCCATCCCTGTGAATTCAATTAGAGTGCATGGAGGGATTTGCGCGTCATTCATGGGACTAGGACTAGGAGTCATTGTCAGTCAGTCCTCAATTTGCGGACATCCGACTCGGACGTCATCCCATTGTCATTGTCACTATCACGTGGGTCCTTCCATCTCATCCCTTATTCGTTAGTTCATCAAAGTGAATGCCAAATGGTGGCTTAAGCTCCAGCAAATAAACTCATGACGTGATCCGCTCAACGCCTTTGTCCAGCTCAGGACAGTGTACAGTACAGGGTGTTCCATAACTCCTTAGCTCATCCCAATCAGGACTTCGTCACATTTCATTTCATAAACACCGTTTGGTTGAACTGTAGTTAAGATTTGGTAATAAGTTATGAACTACCCTGTACATTAATACACCTGTCCTCGCCTTTCAGCATTTTCCTTCCATGCATTCTAAATGTATTCCGTGTAATCCTCAGGAAATCCATGGATGGGTATTTAATTCTGAATTAGAATGTCTGTTTCTGTTCCAAAAAGGGATACGTATTTATAAGGATTTCTCCACTCGACATTTACGTAGGGTTCGGGTGCGTGGTAAATAAGGCAAAGGCTAACCACGAGAACTCCCAAAAATACAACGTTGAACAGAGGCTTAGTGACGTCAGCCATTTCCCATTTAAATTTCCCTTTGTTCTATTCCTAGCTCGATCTTTCTTTTATTACCTTCCGCGTGACGCTGACGCTACAAGGTGTTTTCTCCAATCCAGCACTTAAATTACATGCGAAATATTTAAAAGTTTCTGAAATTATCACTAAATCTTCCAAATAAAATACCATATCAAACGCTTTTCAAAAATAAACGATTTTTTTGGTTGGACAGTATGAGCTTACCTAGTAAGAAATCATTGTCAAGTTATTGAATTGTCTAATTGTAAAAATTCAAGCATATTCCTTACAAATGAAATCCTCAAAGTATTGAATTTCATGGAATTCCTCTGGAATTCCAATTCCAAATATATTCCAACAAAAAGTTTTTACTTTTCTCACGGTTCGGATTGGAAATTAAAGTCGAGGAAGGTGGATTGGATGAGAACTCAATTAGAACGTCAGACTCAGATATCCAATCAAAGCTAAAAACAAAAACTACACTACAACTTGCAGAACTGTCTGGTTTGTTTTGTCTCAAAAGTTTTAGGAGAGGAAGGAAAACGCACGCGAATCGATACAAACAATCATGGACATGCATGGATATCCCACTTTATTACAATGTGGTTCATAAAAATGTTCCTTGACGATCACATGTAAAAAATATCCACAGTGGTGGGAATTTCAAAGGTTGTCATTTAAACCAGCCGCATAATAAATGGAAACAGCCGTTAAATAAATATATCTATACCATAGATGAAGGACATAGAATTAGATTTCCAGTGTAGGCTCAGAAATGAACGGAACTAGGAAATCCTCGCGGATGA
>JAQFYE010003530.1:0-15092 GCA_034694305.1 Protaphorura glebata
AGACTTTCACCACTTTCTCCATAAGAGTACATGGAGAAAGGTGGAGAAAGACCAGGTTAGTATTCGAGACCGGGTTACTATTCGGAACAGGTTTCTGTTCGGGGATTTACGGTATGCATTAACAAAGGCAGTACTTTCCCTCAATCATTAGGTTTGGTTGGATGAAATTCTCCGTAATACCACTTAATATTCTGACCTAACAAACTCTATTCGTTCATCATGTTTGTATTACGACTACGACCAAACTTGCATTTATGTAAAACTTTCTCTGGTCCCAAATGATTTTCATGAAAGCACTTGTTATTAACTTAGCGAAAAGATGAGTCAAACTTTCTCCCAATTTTCCACATAGTTATTCACTACCACTGAAAACTAGCTTGGAAAAAGCATCCCAACAAACTAAGCAAAAACATCCAGAGCCCGTGCCAAATTTCAAAAATACACCAAAATAAGACAAATCAAAAGATTTTCCCGTGTAGTTTAGTGTACGAGGGAGCTAGAATCATTGGAATAATACTGAGAAACTTATTCGATGTCAATATTGCTAAAATATATTAATTATACACCTTAACGACAACCTTAGGACTAAAGCAATTGCTTTGTTGCAATTGTACATCCACTTTGTCGGTTGCCAAAATGGAGAAAGTTTGAGTGATGTGTGGATGTGCCTGCAATTCAAGATTCGAGCGTTACATGTAACAAGCCCTTATTGAAAGTTTTACGACCTAAAAGAATGAAACTGATTAACACAATCAACAAAGTAATAATTAATTAACATGCTCTGTAATGCGGCGGCTTCTAATGCTGAACATTTCTGTGTAAAAGTTATTAATCATAAGAAATAAGTTCAAAACTGGGTGTTTTATAACGTAGACGAGTACAATATTATGAAACTGTTTTAAGGAAAGAGTCTTTTTTGATGTTAATACCATGTAACGAAACTAGTTTCGGATGGATAAAGCAGGGAAGAGAAAGTATGACAGATGACATCAAGGAGAAAGGGACCCCCCATTAACAACATGTCTCTTAAAACCTGGTCATGGATACAAAATCAAAACCATGGATTTTGCCGGAATACATAGAATGTAGTCAAAGCGGCTCCCCGTTCCATAGTACTCATCTATAGATGCACACATATTGTGTACCTCTTAAAATCGTTAAACCCTAAACTATCGTTCGACGAATGTTGGGACTGATTTACGAACGTCGTACTCCAAGGAAATTAAATAGAAACTAGGAATGCTATAGCGAGTGTCTAACGTCCGTTTATAGCCAGAATACAGTGATGACGAGGAGGTCATTTACTTCGCTATGTCAAGACCTTCCAGGGAGGCTGTACGATAGCTCCATTAGGGTAATTTCCTAGAGACAAGACTAGGCATAGATTTATAGATTTTATGTAAAACAAGTAATATAATTTATAGATTTTGCTTTATAGAGCTGTCAGCACGACAATTCAATTTAACAGTTTTCTTTTCAACTCTCTACCAGATAAACTCAATCAAAGACACGGAGCCGTTGAAGGATGAGAGTTTGGTTGACCAACAAACGTCTAAATGATAAATCTTCTTTTGAGATTGCAATATTTGACATCAGATCTGAATTATTACTCGCTTATTATTATTATGTTTTCCGCGATTCTAGTTTGAGAAGTTTATTCTCGCTATGATTCCTGTTAAAAAACACGGTCCTCTTGTCTACATTCTACAATAGTTTATTCTGGGAAGACTGACGAAATAAAAAGAATCTTTTATCTATCTATCTCAATTACATGCAGACCTGAGTAGAATGATGACGCCGTAATCTTATTCACGTTCTCTACTCAAGAATAAATAGTTGCAGATCCGGGAACCATACTCTAATAGGTTAGGAAAGTATGGTCATGATAAGCTAAGCTATATATGTGGCAGATGTCTAAACTTCAGCGGTGTTCATTTGTCTACCTTGCTTTTGACCTTTTTTCTCATTTTATACTCAATAATAGTTTTATTCGTTAGAACGATGGCTATGGGTTTTTCTCATTCCCACAATTGTTCGCAGTTGCCTATTCCGCCAGTTTGGGCATCATTCTGATTTATCGAGAGATAGAAATAAACTTTATTAAAGTTTCACTGCCAACCATTGTAAGTTGTCTAAATTGACGCAGTAACATGATTAATACCAAAGTACAATAATACTATCACATGACAAGAGCGTCACACAGAAATAAAGTTGTACAGGTGATTACGTTATCTTCGATAACAGAATCGACTATCGCCGTATTAATTGATTTTTGTAAACTAAACTTTTGCCTAAATATTCCAAAACATTTCTGGGCCGATTTAGTTGGGATCGAGATCTAGATGTAATGTGTATTCTTAGAAATAATTTTCACGAATCTACGTGAATGGACTCCCAACTTGTTAACTTATGAGCAAGAGTTTTAAGAATTCCACTGAAAGCGGGTTGTAAATATTGTACTCAAATTTTAAATAAACGGCTCTCCGACTGCGTAGTACACCGGCGTGACGATTTCTTTTCTTTAGTGTGGAATGGTGAAAGTTTAGAACACATTTCCGATACAAGCCTGGAATCAACATTTAAAATACAAATCATGGAAAGTCTGGATCACTGTTTGACATTTTACAGCAGTTGTATATTTTATGCATTCCGTGCCCATAGAAACTGTGTTATCGCATTCCGTCGTAAGGAACGATTGTGCAAGCAGTACAAAAGTGAAAAGAATCCTGATGGAATTTTTCTTCAACTTGCATGGAAAAAGATCGACGACTCTCGTATTACCTTGGTATTACACACTAGTGTCTGCATTTTTCTTATCTGCTTCTCAATCGGGAACATAACCTTCTCCGTCCTTATATCTACTAAACAGGTTTATTTCTTGAGACAAAAATAAATAGTTTATAAGATTGTAACGTTTAGGGTACTATTGAAAAAAAAAAATCATGTTACCCAACATTGTGGGAATTTTTTATGTGAAGTGTCCTGGTTCAATATATGAATATTTCATTGGCAGATAGAATTGTCCCATGATTTTTACTTTACCAGCAACAAATTGACACTTTTATGGCGGTTCTAGTAAAATATGCCCCTGAAATGTTTAAAAAATTTATAACAGAGCATCGCCCCTCAATTTATTTTTAGAGTTAGATATTTTTTCATGACTTCTAGCGACATGCTGCAATAAAATGAGCTATTAAGGCTCATTTTGTTTTTCGTGTCAAGTCGTAGTTCTGAGACTAGATAAGAGATTTTCAAAAGGTCAATGCACCTGACATTGTACATGCTGTTTGTAGTCATATCCCAGACTAATTTCTGATTCTCTTCATTCTAATTTTACCTTATAACTTTTATTACGAAGAAGTTACTCATTCAGATAGTATCAGAAGCTTAACTTGAATAACAACAAACAAAGTGACATTTTAATTCGAGAAACTCCCGGGTATTTTTGAGCCTGTAATCCTTACGATGAGTTAAAAGAACGTGTTTCACGTTTCAAGCAAAGAAACTGCAGCTGTTAATTCTAAGATGCAAAGGGTGAACTTTGGAACAAAGCCATGAAGAAAAATTATTTATTTGAAGTGAGAAAGTTGCGCTAAATACATATGACAAGAGAGTGAAACTCCTGCTGTGAAACTCTTGGCTCATCGTATCCTATTGAGACGTGAGCATTTGCAGACATTTCATTATTTCTCTCCTTCCGTTATCCCCACATTCTCATTTTTTCTTCCACTATTATTTTATTACCTTGAGATTAGAGTCTCTGAGGACGTAGGTTCTTTTGTGAAACCCAAGACGCCGTGCGCCGGGAGTTAGAGGAAATGTCCTGCATTTTCCTACATTGCTTTCTCTCATCCCCATAAATCCCTGTTATAATCTTTGCACTTCCACTCAAACTTCTTTGACTTTCCTTGTAGTCTATTTTTATTTTGTCTCCAACTTTCTTGCCCTATCAACTTTCAAATGTCTAAAGACAGCAGGCTAATCCTTCACCAACTCTCTTTCTGTGTTCCCAATTTCCAAGTTGTGTCAACACATTCTCAGTATCCATCGTCTGAAGAACTTTAGAAAAGTTGCGAAAAGAGCCTGTCTTATCACTCAACGTTAAGGGGGAGTGGTCAGTTTTGCTGCACTCGATTTAGACAAAACTAGGAGTAATTAACGAGAGACATTAGGAAAGGTAGCGGAAACAAGCGATTTGGAACAAAGCCTTTTTCGAGAATCCAAGAAAATTTGTGCCTAACATAACAATTTCAACTTTTCGAAAAGGGTGGTTAGCCTGTGAAGTACAGCGTAGTTGAGAGATAAATTTCCCACAAATTGCGTAAAGCTGCATTCTATTCCTAATTTTGTCCAAGGATCAACAAACACTTTTTCAAAAATTATATGCAGCGTATTAATCAATTACAACTTCAACAAACAAGTTGTGTGGTAATTCCAACTAACACGTTCAAATTCGCAATAAAATAAAATAAAATCCACGAAGTGTGACCGAGTTACCCCAACCTTCTCCATTCCGTAAAGATTTAGGATACAATGAAGTTACACTATTTGAAATACAAACGGGATTCATTCTTCATCTCCTTAAATAATGAATAAATACTACTGAGAATTTATCGGTATTCAATTATGCCATCCAAGAATGTCCCGTCCATCATAGTTTGTGTTCAGATAAAAAAGAATTGGATAAAGAAATTACAAAAGGAGAATACACGTTCTGTGGTTATGAGAGATCAATGCTTCCTGAATCGCAAGTTGACTGATTGGTCTAAGGACGAACAGACAGACAGAACAATTGTACTAAAACGGAACGTACGCAAGCTGCATGGAGTTTCATGGAAAACCACTTCCTCGACTTCGGTAAGAATTGACCACACATAGCATTTCACAATATGTATATATGGCTCACAAGGGCACTACTTTCCATACAAATCTCAAATTCGGTTAAAGGATTACTCGTTTCAACTGTCCTGGCCATGCATAAAAGTTATTCGCATTTTAGTTGAAGCTTCGGTAGAATATGCTTTGAAGGGAATGATTGGAATGTTCAGAATATGTCTCAGAATTTCATTTGTCGACAGATAAGCCTTCGGTGTGGTCTGGTCAGGACACTTCATGAAACTTGTAGATTTTATTTTTAAGTTTTTCCTTGGAAAATGGTTTCCTCGTGAGTGTATAGTAAGGAGTAGAATGACTGGCGGTAAGATGTGGGAGGCGAGAGAGTGAGAGTGAGAGTGAGAGTGAGAGTGAGAGTGAAAGACAAGACACACAAAGTCGACGAGTTGGTCTTTCACAAGAGAGAAAGCTGTAAATGTAATAAACTTGTGGCACTAAACTCCATTAGAGAGCTCAGACGAGGTTCCTGGAGAAAACTCTCATTTGTCCTACGTTTCTTTTTCCAAATCCGACTAAGTCGTTTTTTTCTTATTTCTTCGTCTTCTGCTTATTCTTCTTTTCTCTTTTCACTTCTGTCTCTATACCTAGTAGTATATTAGAGAGGGAGGAAGAATCACATTTCTCACATCATATCTTCTTAACCTTACTCCAAGGACCTTGCCAACCTCTTAAGTAAGATCCATTCTTTCCTTAATCCTATCATTTTGTTGTACGCGCATCACGCATATCCCTCACTTTCTACATTACCGAGCGCCTTCATTCTTCACATTCCACTACTTGGACTCGTGTCTTGTTTATTCTACATCACTACCCTATTCAATCTTTTACACGAACAAGACTCGTGGTTCCTTCCAGTCTTAAATGAAATAATATACAACTGACCCACCCACACGGACATATCATATCTCTTCTCTTCATTAATAAGTAATGACAAAGAGACAAATTAAAGTGCATGTGGTAGGCCTTTTTTTTATCCAGGATTTCATGTCAACATTTAACTTCCAGACCGATACTTGTACAATACTAATACACATTTCCAGTCTAATTTGATCTCAAAGGAATACTCAAAGGAAACCGGATATACACCGGCGGTGAAATAAAACAAAAGTAGATAACGCCTTTTGTGAGATAAATTCAAACAGCAGCAATTGAGTTATTGGCCACGCTAATTAAGTTAGCCAATTGTCCAGGCACTTCACAAAATACGTAGAACGCTGGTTCAATATCAACTATTTGATCAAGGAGGTTACACGAGCTAATCCTATCAATAGGAGAGCCAGTTACCGGGGAGTCGTTATAAAATTTCACTTCTCACACTTTCCCATGTCCGGTAAGCTTGTTATGGTGTTTTCATACAATTTGAATGCTGAGAATGCTGACTGTCCATATTATGACAATTTCAAATGGGAATTTAACGTTGGGCGCGTTTTTGTCAAATGGCATAGCCAATTTGTACAGAGTGCGCCCAGAGTGAAATATGCTTGTTTACTTTTTCAAGCAAGTAACTGGCTCTCCGAGTAATAGGATTAGCTCGTGTAACCTTCTTGTATTTGATATATCAATATTTTCACTTAGACAAAAGCCTGGGAAGTAAACTAAGTGCCTGGGCGGTTGGCTAGGTGACTAAGTCAGTCGAGTCACGACAAAAGCAACCACCCATCCCGTCATTCCGCAATGATCCAATCCAAACAAGTAATATGAGAAAAAGTTGTGAAGGAAGAATCTGAGTTTATTATGATCAATGATGCCCGTTGGAGTAAATTCTTAATGCAAAATCTATTTACCACTACGAAAAGATTTTATTTGTGGGACTAGCTGCCTGTTAAGCCTGGATGACCAGGGTAGATCATTGTAATTTAACACCAGAAAATCCGGGGCCGAAGTATAAGGATAAGGATGGGCAAGACTTGGGCTTGGGCTGAAGCTGAGCAAGGTCATGTGTGAAGGATATAAATGGTTAATTCGGCACATTGAGTGTGAGTGTCTGGGTACTATAGTAACTTAGAAAAGCTCCTTGGGAAATCCATTCATCCGATTATCGCGTCTAGCCCTTTTTTCTTTTCCTTGAGTGAGGGAAGAAACGAAACGAAACGGGGAAATGACGAGTTCAAGTGCTGTGTGAACATCAACATTTGCTATCCAACTCTACACAGTTAGTTAGTTCCAGTTACCCACGACTTCACTCCCAAGAAAGAAACAAAGTTTCGATTTATTTCGATTTTTGCTGAACTCCAAAATTGTTGCTTTCTCCTTTCCCGCATGCTTTTCATATAGTTTGTAAGAACAATTATGACAATCATCCAAGGAATGGCTTGACAGGCTTTTAGTCTCATTTTGCTACAATTCTGGGGTCATTGAAGGATGACAAGACAAATGCTGATTTCTCATAGTACAACGTATCTTGCATCTTTCAAATCTTATTTTGACTATTTACAATTTAGTTCTTTGGACCATCGTTTTGGCAATTATGGACTTTCCAATTAGAACCTTACCAGTGTAAAATATTTCAACATAAAACTCATACATTCTTAATTTTAATATGTTGTGTAAGAGTTTCAAATTTATTTATGATAAATAGTAACGGCCAAAGTTTTTATAAAGGTAAAAATTCAAATTTCCTGGGCGGACTAGTAACTTGCAGATTAAACTGAATAATGAAAGAGTTGCGTGGCATGATTACATGAGTAAATTTTGGATTCTATTTATGGGATAAAGGCAAAGAACCACGCAACCACGGTTTAGATTTGAATGCCAAGGCATGGTGAATTACCAAACTCTGAACGCATGGTCGTTGTTCTGTGTATATATTTAGGACAGGAACTTCCTGCAACCTCGGGAACCATTAGGATCATATGAGGCTATACATACTCGCATACGTACACTAATTCCAGCTGTGGTCTATTGAAGATCAACAAATCGTTTGTACGCATGAAAGGTCAAGGCTTAACTCCAAAATTTGTATGGTGGTCCGGGAGCTCATGCTTCAGTAAATAAACTCCGCTTTCTGCTCTTAGTAAATGCGATGTCTACTTTCGGAAATTGCGATGAATTTGTTCTATAAAAATATGCACTATCTAAATTGCAATTTCTTAGGAATGATGTAAAGCGAATAACTTACCTTGTATTTCAAACGGATCTCCCGAATGAATCCATATCTGAAACAGAAAAAAAAGTATTAAAACCGACAAGGACTCATACTCTTTTCGTGCATTTCATGAATGATGGAACTTTTTCTCCAGAAGAGAAAGTACTGCATTTTCATGAACACAAATGTTGGGCAAGTAACTATGAGTTGACTGCTCGATTGTGAAGTTTATCGCATCTTTAGGGGTGTACATGTGTCAAATTCGGACTTTTGAACTATTAGCATTTTATTGATAATAAAAATCAACAATTGACTTGAAAAGAGAAACCGGATTTATAGGTTTGGATTCCGAATGTTCATATTCCTACTTGTTCCTATCTGTTTGCGACTAAAGTGTAATTTATCAGAGCCTTCCGTTTAGTTGAGCTCTGCAACCTTTCACTTGAATACGACAGCATTCATCATGCTTTATTTGTTTACAGTGCAGTGCAGTGCTATGAGAGTGTATTCCTCAAGTCTGTTGGGTCTAAAATGAAATAAAGAAATGTTTGTCTGCTCTTGTAAAACTACTTGAGTGAGTTCTTGATTTGGTATTCATGAGCATGTCGTCCGAGTTAAATTAGATTAAGAGACATCAGCTACACTCCACTCTATTCAACTTTGTTCAAATCCATATTGGAGTCGTCTTAAGTCAGGAATTAAAACAAAAATACGTCGCGAAGGATTAAAAATGTAAACTCTATTTTCACTATATCCATTCAGTCGCTTAAATTAATCAAATGATTAATTAGTTTTTAGTTGATGTAACATTTGATATTTGGCTTGAAAGTACGCAAAGTCCCAGCTCCCGAGTATGTCTACCCATAATTTAAAATAGAAAATTTTAAGTCTGATATTTATCGATATCAACAGCAACAGCTACAGCATGGACTCAAAATTTAAGAGTAAACGTTTGTCCTAATGAAGCAATTACTAAGTAAATTCAAAACTCTAACGCGGTTGGCCCAAAAACGTGAATATTTGAACTAACGTAAACCAGGGACAGAAATTATGTAGTTTACTGAGACGACAGTGACACAAGAGGTGATTACTTAATTTCCGGACTATGTCAAGTGAGAGCAAGCCGTTTTTAGGATTAATTGATGATAGAATTTCGAACCTCATATTCATGATGTGATCTTCATGGTTGCCCCTGTTTAAATAAACAGCATCGGGGCAAACCAGGTAGCACGATAGTAGTGTGAGTAGAATCTCAATGCTCCGCTTCCCACGATCCACATAGTCCCCGTTAAAAACATATGGGTTTTCAGCAGATGGAAGTCCATTCTACAGGAACACATAAAATATTAAAAATCCTTCTCCCCAAGACGGTTGACTGGGTCAGTGGCTGTACTTTATTTTTCAAATTTCTTACTTTTTTTAATTGTTCTTGTTTTCTTACTTCTATCCTATAACTGCATATATTACTATTGTAAGTGAAAGGGTTTGATTCAGCCGTCGGCCAAGTCAATTAAGTATTGGTGTTGGTAATCCCTGTATGATGACTTCATTTTAATCATCATCAAATCACCATTGAAAATCCTCAATTAGGGAGACTATTCCTCACCTATGTAAACACTAACATTACACACCAGAACAACGAACACAGTGTAGAACAAGGCGTAAGCCCCTCACCATGGTACCAATCTTAATTTAATTTCCAAAATCGCATCCTATCCTCTAAAAGTCCTTTCCCTCGTGCAAACTGATTTAGTAGAAACAAAACTAATTTCGTGTGGAAAATGGAGGATAGTGCACTAGAGTGGGATGTTCCTCTGATGCATTCATAGGAAAATGTGGACCAGGACTAGGCGCTAAGAGTACTACTCCCTAATTAATCGCGCTGCCGAATTGTAAATCAAATTCCCTTCGGCTTCCTTCACATCCTAATCCTGTGTCTCACAATTATGTGTAAGTATAAAATTCAGGTCAGATTAAAACTCTCACGGTTGATTATGTATTTCATTCTGAGTAGTCGCATGAACCTTACAATCTAGCTATGTTGGAAGTTCAATCGTTCGGGCAGACATGTTCGGGTGGTTGCTTTAAACATCTTTTTCACCTCCTACAAAAATATGTAGCCAATTCCTTACGGCGAATTTGGATTATGTTTCCTGCCCTGGAGTACGAACATTTTGTCATGACATAATCACCCGGACGGTATTGCAATATTTAAGCTATTTTATACGCTAAAGGTACTTTCGTTCCTTGCCGCACACAGGTTTACAGGGCACGACACAGTTAAATTCGCCAACCATCTGCAACGATTTAACAACTCTGGGTTGGAATTGAGATTGAGTTCATGGCACAAACACATGCCCTTGGCAAATTGCCTTAGCTCTAAAAAAATATATATATTTCCATTTCTGACTGCGTCTTTTCCCAGGGACATTTGGAGAAAATTGTCAAGTGAAAGTACATTTGGACTGGCTCATCTGTCCCATCGTTCCTAAAAGTAAATCCCGCTAATAAATCCTAGTCCGTACCATCGGATTCCGCACTAAAGGAGAATATTTAAATTGGGAGACAAGACGTGAGGACTTTTGTGTCTGGTCTGTTGTTTCCTATACACAAGAAGCCAGATTTCTACACCAAACTTATTTTACTACGTTGCTGACAGTGATTGGAATCAACCACAGGGGTACATGAATGAATGAATGAGACAGACACAGAGATTGTACTCGAACAAGAAATCTGAACTGGAAAGGAGTCTGGACTGAAATGAGAGTTGTAAAATAAGGCATAAAACGGCTTACATGTTTCTGAATTTCATTTAACGCCCATTATTTCAGGACAATTACAAGGATTGAGTGATTTCTTTGTGGAAATGAGATTGCTTCAGTCTGGACGGATTCTGCTCTGTTTTCCCCAAACCACTTTCGAGTTACTCTCTACTATTGTGCTTCACATATCGTAGGACCGAGTGGAACTTCTAATATTATACAATACGGAAAGAATAAAGCGAGTTTAAGCAGAAGTTGGATTACGAATTTGGATGTACGGGCTACGTGATTTCGGGCCAAGTAGGTTTAACGGAGCTCAGATTAATAAAACTTCCTTTCATTTTATACCTGGTCGTAACTGAACTCGTCTCATTTCCATTTTCTACTCAAATTCTTACAGAATGAGGACTCTTTCACACTTTTCCTCATTTTTACATACTATAAAGACGATACGCTTTAGAATTCCTTCTTAACTTTAGGAATCCACAATGACGGTACAATAGACTAACGTTTAGAATTTAGCTCTGCACGCCTTCACCGTGGTCGATATACCATTGACAAGGAAGACACAGCAGGTGACAGTTTTTCTACTTGTAGCAGTAGTATACAGGGCGTTCCTAAAAAAGGTACGGATTGTTTGATTAGACTTCTGGCGTAGTTACAATAATTTATGTTTGACCGTAGCATAAATTCTTGTAACTACCCCAAAAATCTAAGCCAATCCGTACCATTTTCGGGAACGCCCTGTATTTATTTGTACGCTTTCAAGATTGAGCACAAAGATTACAATTATTGTCAATGCAATAAAGAATGCCTCTTTCGGTCAAAAAAATTACCAAAATATATTCTTTTAAGATAATTGTTGAGTTTTTCAACGAATGTTATTTGTAATTTTCTTATGTCGCAATTGATACGTAGGTGCACTCAAAATGAACTCACCATTACGTGTGTAGTCTTAAGGAAATTTTACATTCGAAAACTCTTCCTTGAAAGTTGTAACAACATAATGCATTAGCTGTAATACGAATTTGTTCATTTCGTTCTAGTACGAATATCTCAGAATGGTAATAAATAAAGTAATAAAATATAGTAATTCCTCCACCCAAAAAGCTCCTGCACGTTTTGTTTTGTGATCCAGGAAATATTAAAATAATAATATCCTCTTTACGGCACCCGGTTAAGGACGGGATGAATGCCTTGAGACCAAGAACGTGATTTCCTAGTTTAATGACTGCACTTCCTATCACCATTAACAAGTGTCTAGTCGAGTCTAGAAGTAAAAGCACTTGTCGTTGAGATATCTCTGCTTGGACTCGGCATTTTTCCATACTCTAGATTTTATAGAGAATATTAAATGCGGTCATTTCATTTGAACGATGTGATTGTCTATCACATTTCTGTCATCAAAATCTACATGAGTCTTCTCGACTGCCCGGGTTTTGAAATTACAAATACCGAAGCACGACTACTAAGCAATAAAATAACAAGCATGTAAAAGACAAACATAAATGGAATTCTTCCTAATAATAGAGTTACCAAGAGGAAAGGTTCTATGGATTCGGAAACTTTTGTTTCACACAGGAAATGACTTCGTAATCTTTGCGAGTTAACAGCTTCCTTCCAGTTTGTGGCTTCTTAGTTTGGCAATTCAAAAGAAGAAAAACAGTCCGGCTTCATTTTCGTCTAATATTGTGCTGAACTTTGTAAACGATAAAAACGAAGAGATACTTTAGATGTGAATATAATTATAAATATTTGTCCGTAAGGTGGCAGGTCAATAGTGAACCTACGATGCGGCATCTGGTAATATATGCTGTCAAGTGATTGGGCTTTTGAATAATTTCCGACTGACTTATTTCTATACATTTAGTCCGAAGGCTGCAGCGTTATCTATTCCGTAGTAGCTAGATCGACTGTGTTGTCAATTTATTTTACAAACAACTACACAGAAAATAGCTTAAGCGGAGAAACTATACAAATGGTCCGTTTTCCCAGACACTTATCGATTTGTTTATCTCAAAGGAGTTATAAGAAGAATGATATGGGTCAAACCTTGTATAGAATGACGAGGAGATCATCCATCTTTCCATGTAGATCCCCACATATAGTAATCTGTTTGGAAAGGACTGTCGAAGGTTGGTTCAAATTCGGACGCAAACGTAAGCTGGCGGCAGCCACACGCAAAATCCCTGCCACATACCGTACATGAAGAATCTGTAAGACAATTAAAATAAAATCTTCATTATTGAAATTCTGGGGCATGTTTTTAGGAATTTGAGAAATCGAGAAATTTGAGCCGGCAGATTGGAATTCAGAATTTGATGAGTTGGGATTAACCCCGTCATGCATTTCTTATTCAGAGAGTCTGCTAATTGACAGTCGTGAGTTGAATTGGAAAGAAAAAACTTGAGTAATTAAGAAAAATATTGATGAGTCCATGTGGAGAACACAAAACATTATTTGGAGTGACTGATAGGAATTCGGAAAGAGACAAGTGTTATGAAATTCTTCGTGTAACGCTTTGTCCCGGAGAAGAGTTTCTCATTATAGTGGGCCAACACTAAGCGATTTATTGCCTTCCCTAAGATGAAACAACTGGAAGGGCATAATTGGAAAAAGTTCCTATCCGTGTGCATTGAGTGTTGAAAAGGAGGCGGGGGAGAAATAACTTTCTCTACTTTAGTCCTTGTCTAGTATTTGCATTATCAGTTCCAAGAACTTCTGCTTTCTCCACTTCACTCCTATGTTGAGTAGTACACAAAAGGCAATCACAACTTGGGTATAAAGTTCCATAGAGAAAACAAACATCACACTCTTTGTACGTGTAAAAAGGTGGGCCAAAAAAAATTAGTACATTTGAAACCTGAATCCGAATTCAATAAACAAAACCAATTTCTTATTGAGATGGTTATGCCGAAGATAGTTTTCTGGGTCCGGACCGTTTACTGAATGGGTAGAAAACAAGTTAAACAGAATGTCCGATTCAGTAAGTCTTCTAGTTACATAATCCGGAGTGCGATCGATTACCTCCAAAGTGAGATTTTTCTGATGCACCTTGTATAAGTCAAGTAGTACGTCACCGTCACTATATTTCATAAATTAATTGCTACTGGAAGGGAGTAGGCATAATTTCTTCTGATCTATTTCTCCTTTCAACCAGAAACGGAATTCTGGGCCTTGAAACTGACAAGGAATCCTGTTTTCACGTACAAGTCGAATCATGGAATTCAGTGGACTCAAATGGAATAAAATAATTGAATGATTGAAATGTGTTCAAATTTGTAGGGAGACAAAATTTGGCTTGTCATAAAATCGTTCGTACTGTGAAATAAGAATGAGGTTGGTACATAGAGTAAGGAATATTGCGGCCAAGAATTTCAGTGTCGGTCGGTATTTCTTGGTCGATGAGGTTGGTATAGTTAAAATTAAAATTAGGAATGATTAAAGTAATCTATAGAAGTCTCAGGTACAGGTGTGAGTGCACCGTCACCTGAATTGAGTCAGATCGAAAGTGTTCAGTCATCAACCCTTGCCAGATTAGTCTAAAGGCCAAGTGGCATATCTCTTTGTATTCTAATATCCTTAATGTTATCTATCCCCTCGCCATTCTCTCAATACATTTCACAAAAGTGCAACCCTGCGAGCAACAAAAGACAAAATGGACCATATTTCCGGGAATAGAAATTTGCTGTTGCAGAAATGTATCAGAATTACTACACGGTGTAGAGTAATTTACGTGTTCATTTAATTAGCTAAACATTTAAAGGTCAGAGGGTTGTTTGGAGTGTTAACGTATAGATACGTACAACTGGATTGTCTAGGAAATGGTAAATTATGTAGTAGTCGTTCTAGTCGTAAGGCTGAATGCATGAGGCGAGGAGTTAATTGGATTTGTCCACACAGAACACGGAAGTACTAGCATGGGATGAGTGTAGGAGGTGTAGAATGGCAAAATTTGGCATTTACCTTCTTTCGCTTGAAGCCGTCAATTAGTTCTTGCAGGTTTTGTAGGGTCATTGGAAACTTGACGTGGGGCCCCTTGTAGTCACTCTCAATTGTGACCTCTTCCAAGTCTACTCCGTTACCATTTCCAGTGAATAATTTTCTTTTTCTGAGCTTGACTTTACTGCTTCGACCACCGACGGCCCCAGACTGACTTGACCCTTCTCCGCCTGTTTTCAAGAATTTTAAAATGAAATCTCACCATTTTAAGGGTGCACGCTCTGGACCTTGAGTTCACACTGACCGTACGAACGAATATTTCGTTTCAAAAATTTGAGAAATTATTTTTTCAAAGAAAATGAAACACTATAAACCCCGGATTCCTTTCACGAAGCTTCAGTGAAAATTTT
>JAQFYE010003531.1:0-15087 GCA_034694305.1 Protaphorura glebata
TTGATTACGCATACTGTGTCGTCTTTGACAACTCACATTGGTGGGCAGTGAACTTGAATAAAGTTTTTTCTCTCTCAATGACTGATTCCAGGCACGACATTTGGGTAACACCCTGTAAACATATGACATGAAATTTAATTAGTAAAACCCATACCTGTCTTGAATATCCTCATTAGTACTCAAGCACACACCACCGCTCATCCGACCCTAATTAATAATTTCTTCATGGATTAATTGAATAACAAAGGCCTTAGCGACGAGACGTTCGTCCTTAGCAACGGATTAACTGCAACCCCAGTCAAAAGTCAGACTAACGTCATCGTTAGGCTCAGCACGTGTACACCTACGCATGTAGTGCAGGAGATGATGGAGAAATTGAACTTTGAGCTTTCTCTTTTGATTTCACTTTGCTCCTTTCACTCTCACTTTCACTTCAATTTCACTTCCACTTTCAGTTTCAGTTGATAAAAAATCCACAAGCTAGGACACACTGACTGAGCAAGCACGTGTCGTACAACAATGAAAACAGCTGTTTTAATATGAAATCAGTCTTTTTATTTCTTTTTAGATTTTTAGGTGCGATGTGCGATTTGGGCAAACTGAATAAAAATTGATACAAATTCAAAGCCGGAAATATTTTCTGGAAATAAAATAAAATAAAGGCCGCTGCGGGTTTGTCTATATTTTTGTGACATTGTTTTTGAAATGCGATGGAGTGAAGGAGTGTAATGTTGGAAGGACTTGGTTCTGAAACCCTGAGAATAGAAAAGAAAACCATGCGAGACAGATCAATGGACATAAAATACACGCTTGCGCCCACGTGGGGTTCCCCACATCTGGACAGAAAGTAGAACTCCGAAAAAACCGAAATTCGGAGTTGGAGTGATATTACATGTTCTGGCCTCCGGGTTACATTTACATACTTGGGAATTACAGAGTGGTTTGGTAAAACAATAGATCACAATGATTTACATATAAATTAATATCCAAGTAAGGAATCACAATCTCAGAGCGAAGGGTTCGTACCAAATTATCACTTGACTCTAGTACGAAAATGTGATAATGAAATTCATTAATAGATTGCTAGCTGTCCAAATATAATTTACGATGCATAAGTCAAAATAACTACTAAAAACATTCTCATTAGAAATGTCAGAAATAGAATAAAATCAAAATTGTCTTCACCGGAAAGATACGGTTCCCGATATCTTAATATTCGTCAGCAATACAATGAACAGATAATTTCTAGTTTGTGGTTATTTGTAGGAGTCATGTATTTGAATAAAGATATCTCCTGGAATTATTGCTACCATATTGTCTGAACCGAATATCTAAGGTAAACCGGGCCAATAGTCCGCACTTGGGGAAGGTGCTGAAAAAGCTCCTATTTGCATTACTGGGAACTTTTGGCATGAGTAGAAACTTTGACCACATCAGTAAATCGAAATATAAACAACTGGCTAACTACCAATTTATCGTAGTGATTACATATTCTATCATTTTAATTTCTTATGGTATAAAATGAAATGGTCCTTTCCATTGAAATTTTGAGTCATAACATTTCAGAGAAGTGCGATTTTTAACTATTGTAATGAAGAGTCTGATGTTCTGCGTCCGCAGCATTCAGATTACTAATAATCACTCGGAAAAAGACTAATCTAGAATGTTTTAGTATTAGTAATATTTTATAGCTATTATGTTGTTAAATCCGGTCTGCTTATTTATAGCAGTTGATTCTGAGAAGTCTGCTAGTATTTATCTACATATCTATCAGTAGATACTGGAAACCGAATCGATGCAGTCTTAAAAAATACAACAGACTATTATTAAAGCATGTTGTTTTACCCTAACACTCTATGTATTACATTTTAAAACGAACTCTTCTTTTTATAGAATAAAATATCCTTTTAGAGTCCACCGTCCCGTGCATCCTACCGTAAAGCTTTAGTGAATGAACAAAGACGAAAGATCTCCCATCTATGCTCACAGTTTAGAAATGGCAAGAGTTTTCGGATATAATGTTAAATCCATGAACTCAACGCAACTCCGTACAATGGAGCTGAGCTAGAACTGATGCAAACCTTACCTCTGAAAATACTTACTAAAGTGTGAGACTGTATGAAATAAAGTACCAATGACGCCAATGAGGGGATTTGTACAAGAAATTAGAATAATGAATCAGTTAAGAAAATGTCCAAGTACAAAACGTACTAAAATCCCAGACTTCTACTCATATTCTAAATAATAACCCGGGTTTGATTCCCAGTCTGGAATACTTAGATATTTGACAGCAAAAGTCTTTCTACAATAATACTCTCGTTAATTCAGATTAATTGTATGGCGTATGCTTAAATATCCGTCTCTTTTATTTGTAAAAGAACGATTACGGGGCGGAAAAGCTGGTCACCAAGGACTCGTTTCCTAAAACAAGTGAGACTTTTCAGGACTGCCCGAGGGGTCAAAACCCCAACTTCGCGAAGGAAAGTCTGAAAATAAATTGGATCGTCTGATTCATGTTTCATATTTCAAAATTTATATTTGTACGTATTCTACACACAAAACCAACTATGGTCGTCAAATATTAACCAGCCGACCCGTTTACTCAGATCACTTTCACTTTCTCCAATCCAAAGCAGAATTGGAGAAAGTAAACCCAAAAATTTTGCTTCTACCTTAAAAGTCTTGCATCCATTAATTGATATTTGCATCAAGGAGTTTTAAAATAGCAGTACATACAATATTGGGTATCTTGAGTTATCTGTTTAATTTGGGCGAAGAAGGATATTCCTAGTATAGTTTTTTTAATATCAAAATAAACGAATTTATTCAATCACCGTCTTTCATACAAAGGATGCCCAATGGACACAGAATACAATTTAATATTTGCTTAAACACTAGATAGTATTGCGTTTTACAAAACTACAACTCAAAGTACTGGAGCGAAACCGAAGTCTCAATAATTATTTCTTTCAAATAAATATTAAGGTAGAAACACCATTCTTTCAGCTTAGCGAGAACAAACCACATCGCCCCGAATGATGGAAAGCTCCCAAAACCTAACGACTATGACGATTCCGATATCATCATTTCTATGAATAATAATTGTGGCGACTTCTTGTTCCTTCAACTTCGAAGCACAATAAAAAATATATAAATTAATTAACGTTCCATCTGGTATCATCAGTCTAACATCATCGCATCGCCAACTTCTTACAACGCAACGTAACGTAAGGAACCAGCAATGGGGCACTGTGTTACAATGTATAAATAAAAATAAATAGAAACTGCTTAATAATTTGGCAATGGAGACAGTCTTCCAAAAATAAAAGACAAATTACAGTATTTTTTCCGACTGCTGCTGACTTGAACAAATGATACAGTCCACAATCGTCCAGTCTTAATTGATTAGATTCAATCCACTAATTTTACAGAAAAAAAATTTGCCAGAAATAAATTATTTTGATAGAGATGGTTATGTGCATGTCTAATGAATTCATAATTTTAGAAATTAAGAAATAGATTCAAAATTCAGAAAACGTTGTATTTTATGTCTCTCCATAAGCCGGGGTTTCTTCCGGGGCGGGGGCTAGGGGTACGTCGCCTAGGCCAGTTCGAAAGCTGCCCATTGATGTTGACCATAAATGCCGTGCGGCGAATTCGACTAACATTGGAACTATGGGTTTCCAGCTAGGGCGTATAAACCGGTTTTGAATTCAGGTTTCGGTTTTTCTCAGGTTATTGGGTTCCGGTTAACCGGTTTTTCACCGAAAATTAAAAATAATACTAATTTCAGTCAAAATGAAAGCACTTTAAACAAATAATGTAGCGATAGTGGTAAATGTCGAAATGGTAAGTTCAAGAATTTTGAAATTCAATAAGCAAACAGGAAGCAGAAAATGTCTAAATATTCATTTACACTTGAGGGTATAATTTGTTCCAAAAATATTTATTCATATTATTCACCGAACCAAACGCTCACCTCTAGCTCATAGCTTATCTCACAAATGAACTGGACAATTTAATTTTGGATGGTCATGACTGACAGGAATTGAGATGATGTGGTCGTCGTCGGAATCCCTTTCGTATAAAATAATTTTGAAATTACAGACACTCTTTCTGAGGCTCCATCTTTAGCACATCGAATACGACAATAGGTTTTTTTTTATTTCAACCATGGGATTAATTTTGTAACTTTAAAACAAGTCTAAAAAGATGTATAGAAATACCTCATTATAGTCCCATGAATTTTTTGGGCGTTACGGACTCTGCTTTCGTATTTATTTATTTAGTTCGTTCAACTGTGAACTGTGCCATTTACTCAATGTTGGTCTCTACCCTATTTCATCTCTGAGAATGGACACATGGAATATATACTTAGCATTCTTTTGCATTTCGTATATACACGAAGACCCGCACACAAGGTCAGACACGACAGCTTTGTTATAAAGTTCCGTAATATGCCCAAATGGTATTTCCTGATAATTGTCAAATTGGAATTTACAATAAAGATGTCAAGGTATGCACACGATAAAGCTGACATTCCATTTCCATCCCATACCATTAAAACAAGTGTATGATATCCATGAATTTGTCCGTTTAAGAATTCTGCCATGGTAAATTCATATTTAAAAACCGATCAAAACCGGTTTTAATGGAGGTAGAAACCGGTTTTTTGGTTAACCGGAAACCGAAAAACAACGGTTTTAAAACCGGTTTATGTGTCCTATTTCCAGCCTCTTGGAATTCTTGTACTACTAAGGGTACCTCGCCCAGGCCAATTGCAAAGCAAACCATTGATGTTGACCATAAACGCCGTACGGCGAATTCGACTAAATAATATGAAACTGGAACTATGGCTTTTCAGCCTCTTGGAATTCTCGTTCTACTAGCGGTACCTCGCCTAGTCTAATTGCAAAGCAAACCATTGATGTTTGAGGATGAATGCCTTACGGCGAATATGAGTTTAATTGATGTAAGCATTCTCAGAACTAGGTCTTTAAGCGCTCTACGCTTTCTTACTCCTATGGGTACCTCGCCTACGGCAATTGAAAAGCAAACCATTGATGCGTGAGCACGATGCACGAAAGCCTTACGGCGAATGCAAATTAAATTAATGTAAGTATATAGTTGGAACTAGATCCTAGATATAGGATTTCTACCTACTACTGGGGGTACCTGCCCGGGAAATACATATATTGATGGCTATTTACTTTGAATAAAGATGCAGGAAGAAATAGACACGTGAATTTTGATTTGACACGTGCAGAGGATTCCTCGTGCGTTGGTGCGTTTCTGGGTTGGCGGCGTCTCGTGCCGTGCGTGGGATGCTTTGCATGCTTCTTTTCTCGGCTTTTTCTCAAACCAAACCAAAGCCCAACGGAAAAAAAAGCTGAAAGAAAGGGACACATTCACACTCACACATTTTAATCACTTTCACTGTACATCTTATCAGTTTTTGTCAGTTTTTTGTGGATCATCAGTGTCCCATCGGTTGGACACGCATCTTTGGCATTTGGAGGCTACTGCAGATATTTTTTTTTGCTAAGTGCTGTATTTTTGTGAGTTAATGAATTACCTAAAATGATTATTAGCGCTCCCGCCCGATATAAATATTTGCGGTTACACTGATGAATTACCCAAACCGACGACCCCAATACCCGATCACCTGTCATATTTTTCTGCAATTTCAGTTTTTACCCAAAATCGTCATGATTTCTTGACTTCGGTGATTACTTGTAATTTGCAGGTTGGGTCGTTGGGTGTCGAAATTATTTCAAGCACGTTCTTTCCATATTATTTCATTTTTGTGTAATTTATATAATTATAATTGAAAAAGGAAGCTATTGATATTAGAAAACTTGAGATATAAAGAATTATTTCATAAAATGTTATCCTATCATCCTATGGATGGAAAACCATAAAATTAAAAGGTCAATTTATAAGAGGACGCATTTATTCTTATCAGATGCATCAGATTTTATTATTTGTGTTGAAGATTATTTGCGTTCTTGAATCTGTCTGATGTTTTTTTTTTAATTCCACTGTTTTTTTAAAACAGAAAATGGCATACGCGAATCTTCGACCGAACGAATATTACATTGATAAAGTGTTAAAGAAAAAGAGAGTTGGAGGACGGCAGCAGTACTTCGTATCGTGGACGGGGTTCCCCAGGTACGTCTAATTTTTTTAACACTCTAAAAATAGTTTTCTAAGACTTGTAAATGCATAATATTAGTTTTTATTCACTGTCAATTTATTTTGGAAGAACAACGACATTCAAACTCGATTAGGTTCGAATTAACGTGAATTCGCTGTTGGATGACAATTGTTTTACTCCAACCTTGGAATGGTCTGAATGTCGTAACTACCGTCATCCCGTAGCATACTTGAAATAATCTTAAAGTAATTTAAGATGACCGCCGGTGAGTTACTTTCATAACTAAAGATCTTAACCTCCGGAGGCTCTAATGAATTTTATAGACCTCAGAATATTCACAATTCACGAGTAGGTACTTCTCTTTTTTACCCTTCAGAATATCACTTTCTATTTTGCATAAAAACTAATTTTACCCCCAGTCCGCTCACTTTTGTTTCCGTATCTACCATGAGGTACGGTGAGGAATTCAGAGGAAAGTCTTTCGGCATGGCATGACGGCTGAGAGCAGAAGTAGGGTTGACGGTTGAGTTTAGCCATTTCTCAAAATGGTACAATTCAATGACAATCTTTCTAAAAAAAAATGACACGTTATGATTTGAAGCGTGATTAATAAAACTAATTTGCCATTCTGTTAATTTTGATTAACCCAGTTTCCGATTAAATTTGTTTGTTCAGGTTCAGGTTAATTAAGGGTCACATGGTCGGTGTGTCATGATGACCTTGGTAAAGTTGCTGCATAATTTAGGAAAGGAGGTCAAGGGGGCGAGTTAGAGTTAGATTAGACATTGTGTTCATGCTTAGCTTATTATTTATTTAGTATTCGATTAAGCAAGTAAAGTGGTCTTCAATTCCTTACAATTTGTAATTTATCAAATTCGGATTATTTTTAAAATAAAATTGCAGTTCTCATAATGCATGGGTGAAGAGGGCCGACCTAAGGAAAGTTAAGGTCACGTCGAACACGGATGTCAAAAACGAAACTCCTCCCCCGAGGTTGACAAGGGCAGATATCCCTGTCTTGACCCGGCATGGTTTGGACATGCCAGTTCTGAAGAGGCAACGGCAGGCACCGGTATCCCCTCCCCCGAAGCTTCGACCTCCATCTCCCATGGAACCTCCAACCCCTTTGGGGTCTCCAGCCCCGATCGAATTGCCGATGTTGGCTTCGTCAACTTATGAACTGGTAAAAATTATTTATTTCATATGCAATTATAATGTAATCGATCTAATCTGATTCTTCAAAATATTCACTAACTAATCGATTAAAAATTAAAAGTGTACTAAACTGGTCAATATTTATTAATTGAAATGAGATATTCTCAGGATAGTCACGAATGTGAATGTCGGTTGACAAATACATTCTTTTTTGCAAATTGTTAATTAAATTGAATACAGATCAACCAAATTTTCTTGATTAGTTGGAATTGGAATGGAATTCATTAATTAAATATACAAATAAAGGTGATTCTGTGAAGCCATGCAAGTCTTAGTAGTACGGACCAAACACATCAATTTTGTCTTAATGTTAATACTTCAAATATCTTCATACTATACTCTGATTTTGCACAACGATTTGATTAGGGAAAGCCAGTTGGGCTAAGTATAATAGAATTTTTACAATTCCTTTCAATAATTGAGATAAACATTCCGGACCACATTTCCAGAAATTGTGTCACCTTTTATATGAAAAGTAATCTTGACCTTGGTAGTAAATACTACAAACATTCTTAAAATAATAATTTTGATTTATAATATTTTTTGAAGGAGGAAGTCTTTGTCCGGACACCTGAACCTTCGCCACCTTATAGTTGGACTCAACAAAGTCTTCAATTGATAGTTTTAGTTCTATTAATATATATATTTTATTTATATTCTTGTGAAATTTTGTGAGTTTTTGTGACTCATTTCCTCATTTGAAGAAATAAATGTTCAGATTTTTTTTGTATAAAACGAATAATACTAAACTGAGGAGAAAATATTCTCAGACCCCACTCAGGGAATGTCAATTTATTAAGAAAAATAGGGGTCGGGTCAAGGTTCTCTTACACATGTCGTTCGTGGCTATCCCTTCTAAGACATAGAATTATTTGAACAGCCGAATTCTCATACAGTATATTAATATTATAATTAACTTTAACTGTGCCCATGTGCATAAATTTTTAAATTTTGTAAATTTAAAATCCCACAACAATTTTTACTCACGAACATTCAAAATTCCCAGCCACAATTCAACCACCCCGTCAGTAGCGACTAATTCTAGATGTGTCTTTCCAAAAGCCAAACTCAGGCTCCTTTGGATAGAAGGACAGAAGTAGAGAATTAAAATTTCCAGTAATAATTTGCATTTTGCGGATAATAGCATCGAATTTGTGGCTAGGACACAGATATGAAAGGTTGTAGCTGTAAATATTTGGATATCTAGCACGCCCTGGGTTTCTTTACGTTTTTGGGCCGTACTGTCTCGATTCATTTGTTTCGATTTTCTATTTTCCCCAGATTGGTCACTCTCAGTCGACTGACGTCCAAAGTGTCCAAGGCATTACTGATTCTGATGTGAACGACAAACAAAATATGGAAACAGAAACTATTCCTTTAATTGAGAGCTATTGTTCTCTGTCTCTCGGCATGGATGTTGATGTTAAGCCAGATTTAGAATTGCTTCCAAAATTCTGGGACGTCTGCCACACCGTAGAGGACTTAGATGATAATATGGTAAGTTAACTTTCTCAAATTATTTATATGTATTTCTTGAATTTATTAGATTTTGTGAATTTTTGTGTGACGGTATGATGATTAGCAGTGATTCTGATATCTCAGTCAAAACTAATTCGACATAGGAAGAAAATCCAATTAACATCCGGTTTACATTTTTTAAATATGTAGTATTCTGCTTTACCCGGTCTTTCATTTTATTTTGCGTAGTTAATGTATTGTTATTCTAACCCACATATAAATTCAAGTTGCTAGCAGCTAAATGCATTGTCCAGACTTTTGTGCCATTAACTTCCTACTTAATGTTTTATTTTTGGGAAACAGATAATGCGAATATCAGGAAAATTAGTTTTTCGGTAACCTTTCCTCTAATGAATGTCATAAATTCTAATCCAGTTGGATTCTGCTGACTGTGACTGTGACTGGCATAATTTCTAAAGCATTTGATAATTTGCATTTTTAATTATAGAATGCATTTCCTAGTCTTTGTTATATGTTTCTAAAGTCAGACTTTCATTAGTGTTTGATTTGAATTAAATTGTGGGGTTATTTTAATTCAAACACTAATCACACTTTTTTGTTTGTATTTTCTATTCTGTTAGGAAATTGGTGAAGTCTTTAAGCTGGAAGAATTTTCGGACGACGACGACGACAAAGAAAGTGGGCATTGTCTGGACAACGCTTGTGATTGCCATTAATTGATTAAATCGTTATGGTGTAGTTTTAAGGAAGGAGGGTAAACCGGGTACTAGGAGAGCCAAAATGTATACCTCAATCCACACGTAAGGATGGCATAGTAACCGGAAAAGTCCAAGCCAATTTCCTAGTGGATAAGAAAACTGTATCCATTTTTACCAAATTTTTAATGCTTAGACCTAATCCAATCTCTTTTCCGTTTCCATATTCTGATTCACAAGAAAAACCTGAAGGGAAGGGTAAAAATCGTTATTGAATTAAAGGTAGATAGATTTTTTAATTTTGGTTCAACTTTTTATTAAATTCCATGTCTTGTTCCGGAAACCAGGTTTTCGTAGTACATTGGCATGGGAATGGGAAGCCGGACCAGGCTAGAGAAAAGTTGTCATTTCAATTGTTTACTCCGTTGTAGCTCTCCTGACTACCTGAAGACCTTGTTTATCCTCCTTGGTTTAAGCTTACAATTAGAGTATTTTATAGAATAGACCCAAATGTAATTTAATAATCTTTTGCATTTGTACTTTTGTACTTTGAAGTATATTACTACTTTATACTACAGTTAGACTTTAGAGTTAATTTAAACTATAATTAGTCAAACTTTAAATTAATTTTAAGGGAACATTATTTAAAGGCATGGTCAAAATACTGATGTTTTTGATTGAGTTGTATGATTCATTCGTATTTGGTATTAAATATCATACGAAAAACAAAGTCCACTAAAAATCACTGTACTTTCTGTTCGCTCAAACATTCCTAAGTCGCTTAGTCATCCATGTTTATAGTTGACGAGACGACCCGTACCTCCTGGTACGTATACTTCTTTTACTAAAATGACACGTACATGAAGACACCGAGACATCATTCCGTCTCAATAAAATAATTATACTTCTCCCATTATATTTACACGGCGACCCATAACACGTTTTAAAAGAATTGAAATAAGAAAAGATTTCAAGACAGATAAATATTTTCTCTAGAACTGACCACACTCGATTTGCAGAAAGAACGCGAACGAATTCTTAACTCATTGGATTGCTTTTTAAATAAGAAGAGCCGTTTCCGTATCGAATTTCATTTCGAAATATGGATAACGTTTGTTAAAACCATCATGCAAAGGGCTACGACTGCGGAAGAAAAGCACACGGTGGCCAAAGTTTTTGAGCCGCACTGTGTACCAAACATTCGCATTTTTGATATTAATATTCCGACAGTTAATACTTTGCTATTGGTTTTTCTCCACTCGTCATCAGTCCTCAGCGATTGGCTTGAACTAAGGCCAATTTAATTTTTTTTTAAATTTTACATCCTGTCGTAAAGCTAAACAATGATCGGCTAGCGGAGCTTTTTCATTCAAACTCCAACATGGTGTCACAACACTGGACCGAACTGGTTTCAAAAATATTTCCATAGATAGGAAGGCGTCTTCGTGTCAGCCACTGCCACCACTCCGCAAAAACTGTTTCCGTTTCAGCAGAATAAGACGTTCGTCAAAACTGTCTCTTCAGTCATCGTTAGCCAACGCCTTGGGTTAATTCTTTTCCAGATTTCTACTATTCAAACTTCGTTTCTACTCAGATTTGGTAAGTCCCACAGATATTCCGTCTATGCTGACTTAATTGGTATCTCCGATCACTAAATCCAAAAGCTGTGAAACTATGAGTGCTTGAAAATTTTTGAGACTAATCAACTCCGGCGTCGTGGTATCAAGTCTTTGCAATGAAATTGAGTAACCCATTCTGATTTTCCATAAGTTTTTTGTCCACTAATTCAAAAATAGGTCGGCTAATACTGGAAAAGTTGTTCAAAAGATTTTATACTATGGCTGAAACTGTTTATTTTGTCCTGTGACGGAGAAATGGTGTTATTTCTAGACATTCCGTTCGGGACCAGATCACTTTGACCTATTATATGATTCTATCCCCGAGTATTCTCAAATTGACCATTATCAAACAGTATTTTCTTTTAATATTACAGATTATTCATTCAAAATGGGATGTTGCTTCACTAAGCGTGCAAATGATGGGATTGAGACTGTGCGACGTATGCCTCACGCTGCAAGAGACACAACGATATCGATGCAAGGAATTCTCGCTCCCGAGAATATGGCGGCCCCCGCGATTGACCCCGAGGGAGAGGAACCATCTATGATCATCATGTCTGAATCTGTAGAGGTAGAGCCGACACTGACTATTATAACGGCAGCCGCTGCCAATCCATGTGTTGTGGTGCTCGAATCCCAAGCCCAACCTGAGATTGAAGCCGCCAATCCCGCCACTACGGTTACTACGGTTGCAGTGGTCTCAGCAGCCAAAGAAGTCGAGGAAGCTTCGAAAAAATAATTTGACGAAATTATATCTGATTTTTGATTTTTAAAAAAGCAGCTAGACGTACTTTCAATCAATCTAAATTTAAGAAAAATTCATCTTTAAAGTTTTGGGTATATTGAAATGCATGTACTCTTATTATTCAATATTTTCGAAATTTGTACTCTTGTTAATGAAATTCAACAAAATAATGAAATGAAGTCGGCTGAAAAGTAAATTGTATCCATCATTGTAAATTTGAAGTGGAATTTGATTATGAATAAAATAGGTCTTTCATATTTGAATGTCTTTCTTTCTGCCCTTATTATTTTGATATTCATGTAAACTGATGAATATTATATGTACTTAGCACACAGACTTGCGTTAGTTGAAATTTTAATGGATTTTAATAACTATCTGCATTTTGAGTTGTTACTTCAACGTTTTCAATCATATTAACACATTCATTCATATGAAGGAAGTAGAAATAATACATATTATATCGTCTGGATAAATTAATTTGATTTTGTTATAGTTATATCTTCGGACAATTAATTGAAACTGGAATAGTTCTTACTCTCTCTGTTCTGTTCTTACGTTCTTAGTTTTCTATAAATGAGAATCGATCTTGACTAGCAGCTGTAGCAGCATGGAGTCACCTCATTTCGTTCTAGTTTTTTAAAAAGGGAATCAAATTAAAATGGTCAATACGAAATAGTGGACTCTTCAAAATTGTCAATTAAATGTAATATTAAGCATCAGAATTTAATGGTGTGTATGATCCAATTGTAGTTTGATAAATAATCATTGGAATATGGCCAATTTGGGTTTGAATTTTGTTTAAAGAGGAATTCATTTGGTTTAAATCAAAACCGACAATTGTAAAATATGTTGTGGTTAGACGTAACTTAATCAAACTTTGCACGAATAGGTATATTATTCCTTCCAAAAAAATATTAGGCATTAGGAGCAAGGAGCACGAGTGGTGGAATAATCTCGTATTGGATTTTACTCCTGTTAGTTATAATTTTTAGTTTCACTTTTTAATGCATGTCCTTCGTCACAATACAGCACTTGATTTTAATGACGGACAATTCAATTAAATGACGTCAGTCCATACAAACAAATACGGACATGATAAATTGAAATTCTATCCAACAAACTGCGATACAACCAAGCTCGACGACGATAATCTAGTACAATGTGGTTTGGGATTGCAAATATTATTTATTGCAGTTCGAGAAAGTTATATTGTTACAGTTACAATACAAGCAGTGCAATTCAAAACTTCATCAGAAATTGTTTTCAGACTGGAGGAATAAGACGAACACAAAAGAATATCTCTCGTTTCATATCAATTTCTCTGGTATATTATTTCAACTTATCTTTCCTGAAACGTTGGTAAGCACTGTGCGCAAAAAAAAAGCCTGATATAGTACGGAGCAACGAATAGTAATATTTTCTTGAATATTACAGAAATGGGTAGCTGTTGGAGCAAATGCTGTAAGGACGTTGATGTGAATTCTGAACGAATTCTTGCAAAAGCAAATTTTGTCGCCGACCAAGACGGGAATATAACAATAGTTCCAGATGGAAGTTCTCCTTTTGCTGAAGATGTTCGAATGGAATCAAGATATGAATCGATTTTGATGACGGACGTCCTCCTTCTTCAAATAGAATCGGCCAAATGCTAATTCTCTTTTAGATTATTCTTGATGATTGAAGATTCTTGAACAACTAAACTTCAAAGCAGACACAAGAACAACCATTACGTCAGATTATATCATGTATTCACTATTAATTCAAAATTTTCAGACAAATTCCTAATGCCATCAAAAACATGTTAATAATCAAAATTGGAATAAATGCTGAATAATTTCAAGATGATAAGTTTCTCCTTGTACTTACGCACAGAGTTACAGGGTGGCGACTTTGGTTAAAGGACACTTTATTTATTTAATTACAATTTCAATTTGCGACGATGAATTTTTTTCGCCTGCTCAACATATGCTCCGTCCTGGAGGGGTAACACAAATTTCCATGAATTGTAAACAATTCTACCCCTTATGTGAAAACAGTTTTTCATTTATGAAAAGAAAGTTTCCAAACGCTATCCAAGCTCCTCACTCTCTTGACTTTAAACTTTAGTTTCAACAAGCCAAACCCAAAAAATTTGACCGGATTTTTTTCATAGGCTCTGAGACGCCTTCCCCCCTTGGGGGTAAAATTTATTTCCGTTTTAACTTTTTATTCTCTATTCAAAATTCCCTAGTCTACAATGTGTTCTTCCGAGATATTTGTGACACATCATTCTGGTGAATAAAAACTTTGCGAGTCTCTCCTGCGTACATATCAGTGACATTTTTTTCAAGTAATGACTTTAACGCATCAATAATAGACTGAACTGTGTTAATTAGGACTCTCGGTGGAGATGGGGAAAGTACAACGGCACTCAGACCCAAGATTGGGTCGTCCTGACCTATATAGACGACAAACTTTTAATATTCTCGACAGATAGATTCACGGTAAATTTGTTCGGCGTTCGGATAAAAAAATTCGACATTTCAGGTTACATTTCAGCAGACAAAGCGATAACAGGGGCACGAAAAATTGTGACTTTTGACCCCATCGTATGGTCTTCGTAGCGCGTCCTGCATTTTCTAGTCCGATTCGCCATGGTGTGAGGCCATGGCCTAGAGTTTCCTTTTAACTTTTTCACACAAATTCTTGCGAGTGACCTTTGAAACAGCCGGCTGCACCACTGTCAACTGCCCGACAATTTTATCTTGGCTCTGGGGATTCTCTACATGCGGTAAAATGCAAATTTATCGAATGAACGAATTCTCAAGGATCATTTTGGGGGAAAACAGTTCAAAGAATTTCCGGTTTTGACGATTTCCGAAACAATTGATCATCCTGGACATCGTACTTTCGGAAACAATGTCCTCGGATTTTTTTAACCCCTGTGAGATGGGTCTAAAAGAAATTAAAACTCTGGAAACTTCCGATTCACGCTTTTAAAGTTTAAGTTAATATTTTACTTTCACGAAATTTGTAAAAAAAAGTTTGGTCTGTACATAATCACAGCATGAACAATTGTGCCGAGTTCCAAATTTTTATCGCCACAACTCTTTGCGCTATCATAAGATTTCACTGTCCTTTAACCAAAATCGCCACCCTACCCTGTAAGTGCAGTAGCACCTGCGGACCTGCGGTCTT
>JAQFYE010003532.1:0-15084 GCA_034694305.1 Protaphorura glebata
CTTGGGCACAAGAACTATCCGTCCAACTTGAACCTCCGACTAAGACTACCGATGACGACTACTAACTCCCCAAATGCCTATTCCTTTTCAGGTCAAATGCCAGGATAGCAGACAACGCCTATCGATTCTCCGGCTTAATCCAAACTTCAGAATAGTCCTCGCCAAATGACTCTTCGTCTCCAGAACTCACACAACAAATGTAAAAAGGTGTATCGCTTTATTCATGCAAACTTACAACTAATAACAAGTGTAAATGTGTCCAGATTATACTATGTGATTCACTCCAAAGACGTACTTTTCTTAGGTGTAGGTCTAGGTCTGGGTTTGGGTCTCACCTCTAGGTCTAGGTCTAGACAAACGGAGTAACGTTCTCTCTGGCTCTAAGAACGTGAATTAATAAGTGAGCTCAGCTCACTGCCTTATATACAATTTACCCCACACTATTCCTTACGCACAAAATTTGAAATTTGAAATTATCGAGAGCTGAAGCATAAGTCTGTCTACGTTTAGTTAATATTTCATGCATCTCCCGATCGTTGTTATTTTGTGAGGTCGAAAACACAAAACCCGGTTTGACTTCTTGGACAGTAGCTTAAAATGCAACTTACACATTGCGCGATTATTTTTCCTAACGTCAAAGCGGAGGCTGAACTTGCAAACTATTATTTTCTCAGTTAGGCCACACGTTTAAGCTAAATTTGGAGCCTAAAGTTGTAACAAACGATGTTGAAATTGACTTGAGATTTCATCCAAATTGATATTTTTACAATCCCGACACTCAAAATAGATACGGCCTGTGCGATCCTGTGAATCCGATCGCGCGCGCGCGGGCAAAAGCCACATGGGTGTCGCGAATATAAGCATGGCACACAAAACTGCGCTTTAAAAAATCATTAATTCGGCCTCATTACATAATATTATTAACGGATTTTTGCTAACTGCTATATTATAATAATAAAATGAGGATTAATGATATTTTAAAACGCAGTTTTGTGCTCCATGCTAATGGGCACGACGTTTATGTGGCTTCTGCGTACGCGCGCGCGAACGGATCCTCAATATCGCCAAGGCCGTATCTATTTTGAGTGTCAGGATTGTAAAAATATGATTCCCGAGCAATTTGGATGAAATCTTGACGAACCACCTTGAGTGGTTCCATTGTAAGTGAAAATCATTTCTTAATCTTCAGAACGTTTTGTCCGCCAATGTGATATGAATGAGATACTCAGTCTTGTTACGTTGAAGAGACCTTCTCAACGGCTTATACTAAGGTGACTTGTCCCAAAATATTCTCAGTGCACAAGCATAAGTTATGATAATGGTTGACCAATATTTCAGACATCTCGTTATCGCCGTTATTTTCTGAGGTCAATAATACAATTGCTGCACCTGATCAATTTTCATAGAAATTCGCGGTCGTGTCCGTTTCTCAAATCCAAATATTTCCACACGGGTGATATTTCGCCCAATCGGGCTAAAATTTGAACTTAAGCATCGTCTAAATCATAGAATTTTTCTTAAATTGTAGGGATATGGGAAGCTGTACTACCACAAGACTTAAAAAACTGCCCTTGTATGGACCAATTAGCACACTTTTTCCTTTGTGTGTTAACGTTCCCTTTTTACGGGATTTTGCGCCGTTCCTATTTGGGGGCGTGCTTTGGATGGCTCGAGCTGTCAATCCGTAAAGTAAGGAGATCAGTACAATTGGAAGCGCAGTTGAACAAAAGGGAAACTAAGATCCCAATGTGCAAAGGAAATTCGGGCCGCATTCGTTTTCGATTCGGGGTCGGAATTCGGGTCGGTGTCGTGATTTGTCCAAAAAGGGTGGGCGGATCGAATTCGGATTCCGTATTTGATCAGAAATCTTTGAGAATGTTCGGGTTGCATTCGGACAGCATTCGTATTGTCGAATTCGATCTGAAGAGTTTGAGCGAATTCGTATAGCATTCCGACTGTCGCATTCGTAGCGAATTCGCGTTTTGACTATCGGTCCACGGTCTAGGTCCCTCTTTCGGGGCGCATTCGAAGTAATCCAGATTTTGAAAATTATGTATGTGCTAAGTAAAATTGAACAAACTACATAATGAATACTTTCAAATTTTTATTTGAAAAAGACACTCGTTCACATATTAAACTTAAATATATGGGTGAACACATTAAACTGTAGAAATGATGGAGTACAAGTGATATCCGGTATATATACTATGTTACCGTAAATCCCATAACATTTCATTCTTGCGTTGCTATTCCATGAGAACGTTTTGACTGTATATTTAGCTGTATAACTTCCTCAAAAGTGTTTTTCTAGTCCAGTTGCGTCTTGCATATAATTCAGCGGAACGACACTTTCGCCATGTTCTCACCGAAGATCGTGGATCTCGTGGAAGATCGAAGACATTGGATTGGATGTAAATTTTATTATAGTCATTAACTCCCACAAAAAATATTTACTATGAATTCTCACAACATCAATCATATTACAGCTTATAAACACTTCCATATTACAAAATATACACGAATTGGCGATTACAATGGGGACCGGCCACAGAACATGATTATTTCACCCCTGTACACAAGCTTAATGGATAGTAAGCATTAAAAAACTGATGACGGGAGTCCCTGAAAGTGAAAGACCCGCCGACCACGATTCTGTTAAGAACATCTGCAAACTGCTACCATGTCCGAAATTTGAACGGATTTGTGTAAAAGCCAATCTAGCAAAAATATGAGATCAATTCGGCTGGAGACAGAGTGACAAAAGATCGTATTTTCAAAAACAAGTTCCCTCTTAAGGATCATCCAACTTTTCTAGCGTTTATTTGGGAACAGATCTTACAATAAATAGCCCAAAAGAGGTAAGCAAACCAAGAGAGCAAATGCATCACCTAATCAGGATGAATATTTCGAGTCTACTTCTGATTCTTTGTTCACATCCTCTTCATCCGATGTTCCCGGAACACGAAAAACCTGGTGCTCAACCACGTGCAAATAAGCAAGCCAATAGGGTCACAAGGAGGTCATCCTGACTAAATAGTAATCGGGACAAGTACAAAAACTTGTCATCTCGTCATCATGGACTACTCGTCATATTGCATCAGAATGTAAGGTCATTCAATAATAAGTTCGAATTAATTGTTAACCTAGTATATGTTTGATTGGGACCTGGTTTGTATAAGGTATTTCTTGTATTCCAAATGGTTATATTATAATTTGATGTGACAGACACCATGCAGGCGGGGTGGCAATACTATTTAAATCTGAGCTAAAATGCAAGAAAATTGAAATCGACTTGAACGAAAGCGCATCTCCTAGCAATTTATAAGTAATTCGTTCTCCTTTACTGTCAGCCTTATCAGATACCGGAAAAAGTTATCTAGACAATGTAAAAGAGGTGAGAGACTGTAGACTTGGCGACTTGAATCTCTCTGTCAATCAGAGCATTATGGAGGACATAACAAATTTTAGATTCGTTAAATGAAAGCGGGGCATGGCAAACCTTACAGAAAACATTTGGTATCAAATCCAAGAAAAAAAATGGTGGACAGCTCACTTTAACGCAAAGGACTTAAATAATTTTTTCCACAGCGCGGCGTTCGATCTGGACACTCTAACGACCGATTCATTACTTCCAAATTTTTGTGAGTCTCCGAGTATTAACGATAATTGTCTTTGGGTTAAGAAAGTCAATCAAAGCGACTTCTTCATAGCTCGGAAAACAATGAAACATAAAAATTGTCATGTCCATATGCTACCGGTATTAGTATAAAAATGTTGGACCTAATTCTTTTCATCCCAACAGCTACTGAATACTGTAATATACCTGAATTCTGTAACAAGTCTTTCCAAGAGGGGATAGTTCCTAATATGCTTAAGAATGCTCGTAATGTCCGGGTATCAAAGTCTGATGATGCACAGTCCGCTGATAACCACAGACCAATCGCAATTACACCATATTTCTTCCTTTTGCTTGAGAGAATGTACGCTAACCAAATTGCCGCTTTTCTAACCAGGAATAAAATTTTCTCTGAGTTTCAATTTGGTTTTCGTAAAGGCCACTCCACTGAACATGCAATTAGTGCTATCGTTGACTATGTGTTGAACGCCTCGATACTGGGCAATTTTGAGCATTGATTTCTCTTGATCTGCGTAAAGCATTTCACAGCGTTAACAGGGAATTTCTGTTAACACACATATGAAGGTATTTTGTATTAGAGATTTTCGGCTTGAAAATTACTTGACTGGGCGGAGCCAATATGTGGAATCTGGAGAATTCATGTCAGACATTTTGTCGTCATTACATAGAATAGATTAGATTCAAAATTCCAAATGAAAGAAATGATTGCATCGTTCATTCAAGATTTCGTTAATTGAGACAGTGACCCATAAGTTATTGTTGAATTCTGCTGAAACAAAGCTAAGCAAAAGTATTTCTTAAAGGTCAATCAATGTACGTACAATTTCTTGTGAATGACCTCAGGAGATGGAAATGAAATCCTGCACAGTATTGGTAGGTCATTGCATACAATATTTTATATTATTTATTCTAAATATGTTTTTATTCCTATAACCTTCGAAAAGCAAACATTTTCTTTTCTTGAAATCTAGCTATTAATATTTATCTACCATTCAGTGAGTCATGTTGTACTCTTTTTCATTCAATTTTTCTGTAATGCATCGAATATGCTTCAACATCGAACTGAAATTAAAAATCAGGAATCCAGTATGCATTTTCGCCCATGATTTTCAACCTTTCAACGTGTGGGCCCAGAAACTTTTATAATTAAATTTTCCTTTATTGTTCATTGCTTACAACTATACATAAGCAATTTTTATGCGCTATGGACATACGCAATAATGCTGTATGGGACTCAAGTACAAAATATGAGAAACCTTTCATTTTCAATTTTGTTACACTTTGATTGTACATTTTAATTTAGTCCGTGTTCTTGGCCGCATACGTCGTATTTTTATTATCACACCACCAAACGAAAGAATCATTTTAATGATTTATGTTCAATGAGAAAAACAATTATGTTTTGCGTTTATCACTTAGTAGAAAATGAAAGACGGTCAAGGTTAATTATTATATGCGTTGAGCTTAAATCAGTGAAGTGGAGTGAAATGTGTATTCACATTATTGTCTAATTTACGGTTTTTGCTCTTGATTAGTTGATAACTCTTAATATTTTTTTGTCGAAACTGCACGGATGGTTTCAATATTGTTGGTGTTAGTAGGGGCCGACAGTATTGGCTTGCCGGTTCACGGAAACACGCTGCCTCTTCCTTCTGCACAATGTAATTCCTAAGATAATTATTTTTATTCAATTTTTAGTTCGCTTTACCAGCAATGGCAATGGTAAATGACAATTGACCTGAACTGACCACTTTATTCGTCATAGAACGTTATGTATTAAAAATTCTATTTGATGGAGTTTTATTTCGGTCTCAGTAAAATGGATAGTTGACGGGAACATAAATTTATTTTGGTTGCAATTTATTTAGGTAGAAGACGAAGGCTATACCGCAGCATTTTTCCGGAGCTCATTTTAAGTCAATTTTTGAAATTTCTTTCGAAAATTTGACATATCATTGATTTTGAATTTTTATTTCCCAGAAAGGTTTAAGTTTTGTTCCGGATTTGACAATTTTCTGACATTATTTACCCCGGATTTTAGCGGACTTTGGGTGGGGTTGATAGGCTCCCTCTATTTCCTCTCTCTGAGACCGCGTCATAGGTCTCAGTCGTAGGGATGGCCTTACGGAACTTCCCACTACTGCATATAAGCGGTACTGACGAGCCAGGTATTGAGGGTGTATCTCAACGATTTGAGATAAACTCTTTTTTTCGAAAGACCTTTGCCTTAAACCTTAAAAAATTATTTCTCTTTAGAAAATGTCCAAAGAGCCCTTGTCCTCAAGATTTTAATATGGCATATCCCACGAAACTTTATCCCAAAGTTGATCTCTAGACCCAAATATTTTATCCAAAATTTTTTTTTCTTTTTAGAAAATTGTTGAAATGTTGAGAGAAATAAATTAGAAGATCAAAAATGTCATAATTATGCATATTTGAAAGTATTTTCGCCCAGAAATCAATATTTTATGATTAATATTTAAATGAAATTATTTTCTGGACCAAAATGCATTCAAACATGCAAAGTTATGAGATTTTTCATCCTCTCATTTATTATTCCACATATTTCAACGGTTATCTGAAAAATATTTTTTTTCTTTAGATTTTCAATAAGATGTTGGGCCTTGAGATCCATCTTTAGGAAAAAATCAATGTTTTTAAAAAAATCGAATTTTGAGAGGAGCTCGAGCTAGTGACATTTTTGAGGGTTTGTGACAAAGGTCTTTTGGAAAAAAGTTTGGGTCAGAACGTTGAGTTACACCCTAAGTACTTCACTCCTTTGACCAATTGGTAACCACCTCAACCTGTATGAAGTGTATAGCTGTGGTGATTTTTAAAGCCATGCATTACAGCAAGTCTACATTAATTTGTGTTGAATATGCACGGAGTGTCACAGAACAGAACGAACCCCTCATTTGGTCAAATTGATGTCAACGAGTTAAGCCTTGCAACGGATGAGTAACACGATGCAGTGCTAAGTCATTTAGAACTCTGAACTGTATAAAATGGAAGGAATCTAAGTTCTTAATAGGAATAGTTATCAGTAGGTTATCTTAAAACGCATTAAAAGACTAAAAATAATTTTTTGGTCTATATTTAATTGGGCATACCGGTAAACTTAAATGAACTCAAAATCTTGACGAAAAGAATTATTTTCAATTTCTTCAAAACATTTTGGAATGCATCCAATAGGCACCTCTCAACATTGACGCGAAATGAAATACGCAGACAACATATGTGTTTTAATTGGCGATGTTGAAATTTTTGTTGGGAGGACCTCAGGATTTGTTTTCCAAAATGTTCGAAGATAGGCTAAAAAAATGTATTTAATTTCTACATAACAACATTGTCAAGGTCCACTCACAGGATGCCAATCTATCCAGAAAATTGGGTGTCGTGTAAAAATCGTCACGGTCAGGTCGTCTCTGCTATCTCTTGTCAGTACAATACTCCCTCATTCAGTGCCATCCCTACATACAGGCCATCTCGTCGTTTTGTATATAAATTTACTATTGGAATATAAACAGGTAATAAATAATAAAAAATAGACTTACGATTTAGAACGTTACAACTAATAGCGATTACCTTTGCTATTCGTTACTCGGAGTGCCTTTGATTTTTTGGGGATTGATTATACCCGCAGACATGATTTTGAACAACTGTGCGATGTTCGAATACAAGAGAGATTCTCGTTGGACCAAGTGAAACCCCAGAACAAATATCTACAAAAAGCATGAGTATGTTTGAATAATGCCAATGCAGGCATTTAGAATGCACCTTCATTTTCGGAAATTAGCATTTTTGAAAGACTAATTCTTTACTGTGATATTTTATTCGCGAACGCAATAGTCATGATTCCTTTCACCCCTATCGACATTCAAGCATTAAAAATTATTAGTTGGTTGCATCCTATTGGTTTGTTACTTTCTAACTCAACTCCGTTCGCCATACGTACAATGAAAACGTCGATTGCAATCAACATTTTATTAGCGAAATCTCGAAACTCATACGGATGGGCTTTCTTGGTTTGGCCTTTTGATTAAATGGCCAAACGAATTGACCACATTACGTCTAACTAAGTCGAAGTTATGAACCTGAAATTAACATAGAATGGCTGTTTGACCCGACAGCAAGAATCGCTAATAAAATACAAATTCGAAAGTCAAAGTTACCAGATCTGCAATGAATCCAGAAATATAGACTCTTGATCTAAATGGCATACCCTTGTACCAGCAGATGACACGACTAGGTAACCTTCTAAATGGCGAGTTTAAGAGCCGACCTCTGCAGCAAGGACTGTTTGCGAATTGAATACCCTTTCTGCTTCGTGATTCCCAAAAACACGAACCGATCTGGACCCGAACTCGATACAGCCTTAGAACCTACGACGAACTATATTTCCGCTCAAAAAATGTTATTAAAAAAGAGTCCTTTTTGCTTCTTGTCTGGTCTGTTAGGTCATAATGGCCACTTATTTGTCAAATCGTACTTGTTCACTTTGGTCGAACATCTGCAAGAAAGAATTTAGAAAGTGGAATGTTCAGCATGACAATAAACGATCGAATGAGATGAACTTATAAGCCGCGAATTTTCTCTGACGACATTTTGGTTATCTCAGCCTACTGACGTAACATTCTGAATTTCAACTCCAAGCTGTCGTCTCATGTTTTATTGTTTCCCATAATAATTCGAAAGGCTGAATAAAACAAATACCTACGCAATTTAATAAAATTATCAAATAGAGTTGTATAGTGAGCTCGAATCTATTTCATTTCACCAAAGTTCACAAACACAATATAAGTTAACTGCTGAAAAGTTTATGTGCACATTATTGTTTAATAGTGCTTCCATCGCAATAAAAAGATTTAACTATCATCAATCTAAGTTCGTTTTGTAACACATAATTTACATATTAGAAACACTTGACGGTATCCAACCAATGCGCCCGAAGGAGCCCATTTTGACCGCACCACACATCAGAAGTCCCAAATCCTACATTTGTTAAACATTACCCGATATTCCCATACGTTCGGATCAAGGGAGTGGCACTACCGTTTTGTACTGCCGCCGTACTAATTAAATCAGGGCCTCATAATTATAATATAAATCCGTCGAATATCAATTATTCAAATTCTGTTTCACACAGCACAGCCAAGCCTTCGATTCTTATCGAATTTATTGCACAATGTTGGGGGTTCGATTTATTGTTCTTGCCATCCTCGGAGTAGTTTCAGCTAACGGTAAGACATTTAATTTTGAGAAGTTTATTGCTGTGCCGTACCATCGCTACTACTTGGGTTATCTGATCTATGTCACTTAAATTGGATTAATCTTTATTTCTTCACAAATGCTTACTTACAGTCCATTTATCAAAGGGTTGGAAAAAGACTGTTGGCCACCGTGATAATTACGTGGATGTTGACTACTTCAACTGTTTGAACAAAGCTGACGGACGCAATATTCATCCTTTTGATTGTACTCGATTCATCCAATGTGGGCACGGACGAGCTTTCGACATGGCATGCCCAATTTGTGACCCGAAGACTGGATATTGTCCACGTACATGGCTCCAATTTGACAGGTCATCTCAACTATGTAAACACAATGACGTAGCTGGATGTCACATCGCCAACTCACCCACGACCACCAGTAATTTAACTAGTAAGTAATGCAAATGTCAGCCATTTAAAATATATTTTGATCGGAAATGAAAATTTTCTTCGTACACGCAATATATGTTCGTCATCACTCGTTTTTCGAGCATTCAGAATTATCAGTTCGTTACTTTCTAATTCTATTCGTCACACGTACATTTCTATTCTTAATAATTCGCGTCATGGAATGCAATTACAACTTTGTTGGCGAAAGTTTCAAAACTCATGACAACAAGCTTTGTTCGTGCGGTCGTTAGTATCAAATTACGTTCAATTTAGACGAGGTCGTTGAGCTGAAAGTAATATATAAAGCGTGTTGTCGTCATAAGCATGAGCAGTAGCAGTATGTAGCAGTTTCAAGTTTACAAATGTTTATTTTTCACTTAGCCAAGACATAAGTCAATTATACATAATGCATAAACAGTCCGGGTGACGGTGATCACTTTTGGTTTTAAACACGAATATCATGGATATCATTCTTGTAATCTATTTCATTTTACGTTTCGTACTTATTCATATATATTTAGCCACAGTCGAACGCCTTCAAAGTTCAACAAGTTCTTTCTAAATGCATTTCTAGGATTTAAGGTGGACAAATTAATCTTTTTTCTTCTAGTGGAACGTATAACATAATTTGCTAAGCTAGAATCAAAATAATCATAAAAGGAGGCTGACAGTCCTTCTTAACAGATTGTAAACAAATATAAGGAGTTCCTGTTTGTACAGATTCTTACTGAATAACCACTTCAATTCATTTGTAATTTTGGACTTAACCTTCTCATACTTTTGTACATTTACAACGGTCCTACCACGAGCTCGAATTACATTTTCAGATATTTTTAAGTTACAATTATTTGCAGCACTCCAGACTATAGAACAGTAGCTTAGAAGATGCAATATTGATGTCTCAATTAACGTTTTAAATTATGCAAGGACAAATGCTGAATACTAATAAATCGAAGGTCTTGTGCATTTATGTGGCTACGGGAACTCCGGATTGGACACTTTGTTCTTTCAGTGACGATTGAACTTCCCCGTCTTGTCGCCTCTCATTGTTTGATTTGTAGTTTAGTTAAATCGACTATTATTCTTACACTCCCATATTTTGTGGGAAATACTAGATTCTGTCAATTCCGAACTAACGGCAAACATTCAATTTTGAGGAGTTATTTTCTTTGCGGTCTCCTCCCTACTGCTAGGTTTACCTGATCTATGTCATTAAATTGGATTAATCTCAATTAATGTGTTCTTTACAATTGCTTAAGTACAGCCCACGTACCAAAGAGTTGGAAAAAGACTACTGACGGTCGTGAGAATCACTACGCGGGTATTTTCTACGTCGACTGCTTGAATAAAACTGATGGGCTCTATCGTCATCCATTTACTTGTACTCGATACATCGAATGTCGGTACGAACGAGCTTTCGACATGGCATGCCCATTTTGTGACGCGAAGACTGGGCGTTGTCCGGGTAGATATCTCCAATTCGACATCTCATCTCAAAAATGTGAATACGATGATGTAGCTGGATGTCACATCGGCAACTCACCCACGACAGCAATTAATGTAACAAGTAAGTAATGCAAATGTCAGTCATTGAGAATATATTTTAATTGGAAACAAGAATTTTCGAAGGACTAGTTTTATATGGTAATGTTTTATTCGCAAACGCAATATAGAAATTTTCGTCATCATCACTACCGATTTTCGAGCATTCAAAATTATTTGTTTGTTGCTTCCTTATCCTATTTGTCATACGTACAATGCTATTCTCAAAAAATCGTGTTATCGAATTCAATTACCATTTTATTAGCGAAAGTTTCAAAACTCATAACAATTAGCTTTGTTGGTTCGGTCATTAACATCAACTTACTCTCAACTGAGACGAGGCTTATGGTTTACCGTACCATAAACCTTGCGTACGTCTAGTGCAACCACAAATGATATTTTGTATTTATTTAAAATTGTATACAGGAATTCAGTTATTGAGCTTAGGGCATGAACGTTATTTTGTTTCGGGAGAAAACCAAAATGTTGGGAGTACAGAATGTCTTCTTCATCTACATAATTATAGATTTGATCATATACTACTCATTCGTACAATTTATACAATTTTAGACTGACAAATAGGTCTAAAATCATTGAATAAATTTGGATTATTTATTTGCCCCAGTGGGGTGGGCAGGATTAGTTTTCAATTAATTTGGAAAGTCACTAACGCGAGCACAATGATTAAATAAGTCTATCAGCGTATTGTTTACGTTGTGTACCGGTAGCGATTTTATTTATTGTCGATGGATTCAGAACCAGACCGATGTTAATGATAGATGAGGAATTGCAACGTTGTACAACAGAGTGGAAGCGTACAGTTTGCAGGTAACTTACACGGTAACCCGAGGTTGTTAAACCACCCGTTCCCCCGAAATGCAGTCATGGCTTAGGCTTGTGAGGGTTTTACAACAGATCGTACGCCACACCTCCAATTCTCGGACGTTTCGATAACTTTTGCAACTTTTAACGTCACGTTTTTTTTTGAATTTCAATTCGTTCAGGTTAGGTTAGGTAGGTTAAAACCTCCTAGTAGAGTTTGGTCACACTTAACCTAAATGAAATTGCTTAAACTAACCTAATTAGCTGAATTGCATTTAAATTATGCGAGGACAAATGCTGAATGCTAATAAATCGAAGCTTTTTTGCAGACACGGAAGTTTTCTACTTTGACTGCTCGAACAAAGCTGATGGGCTCAACTTTCATCCATATGATTGTACTCGATTCATTCAATGTCGGAAGGGACTAGCTTTCGACAAGGCATGCCCAATTTGTGACGCGAAGACTGGACGTTGTCCACGCAGATGGCTCCAATTTGGCATCTCATCTCAAAAATGTGAATACGATGACGTAACAGGATGTCACTACGCGAAACCCAGTAATGTAACAAAGTAATGCAAATGTCAGTGTATGAGAATACATTATGATTTGAAATAAGAATTTCTGAAGGACTAATTTCATACGGTGATATTTTATTCGCAAACGGAATATAGAAATGTTCGTAATTGAGCATTCGAAATTATTAGTTCGTTACTTCCTAATTCAATTCAAAATACGTACAATTCTAATCTCAAGAATTCGCGTCATCGTCATAGAATGAATTACCATTTAATTAACGAAAGTTTAACATTAAGCTTTTGTTGAGTGGGTCCGGTCGTTAGTATAAAATTACGTTCAACCAACACGACGTCGTTAAAGCTGAAAGCAATTTAGAGAGGGCTGTTTTTCTGATAAGCAGGAGCACATATGGAATTTATGTTGCAGGTCACAGTTATCTGAACCGCTATAAATACAGAGGTAATTGTTCTTAAAAAAATGGCAGCCCTCAGTTATTCCGAGTGCTATATATTGGTCATGGCAATTAATATTTCGTATCCGATTCGGGCCAATCCAATCTGCCGGGTACGGGTCGGATCGAACTAAAATTTTCTGATCCGAGCAAATTTAGGGTCGTAGAGGATCTCAAATTTTCTATGTCTTGTCTTGAGGGAATGGGAAGCAACTCACCGTCTAAGAAAAACAGAATGTCATGTTAGACAATTTTTCACGACGATTATCAATTATAGTGTCTATTTAAAACTCAGCGAATGAGAAGATTGCAATCACTGTTGACATTATAACACAGTGTTAAAGTTCTCACATACGTTCGTACTTAGGAGTACCACTTACAGACGTGTATAATACAAAATCAACAACTTGACCATAAGCTAGAATAGCCGATTCGCATTGTTCTTATTATTCTATAAATCAAAGACTCGACAAAATCACGTTTTTTCTTATGACTCTATGGCTAATTCGTTCGAATATTTGGGGCTTTAATTCTGTTGATTCCATAAAAAAATTATTATAAATTTTTGAAAGGACTATTTGCAACAACTCCGTGGACATCTAGGCGGCTGATGCCAATGCGTTTAAAAAAAAACATAAATCCGGTCCATGCATTTCCAATTAAATATTTATCTACCAGATCAACGTGGACAAATCACCCTTCACCCGCATAAGGTCTGACCACAGTCTGTCATAGATTGAAATACGCTTTCACAATTTGGCTGTCTGAATAAATCCGAAATCAAGGATGATAGACTCAACTTACTCGATCACAGTGGAGTGCGGTACAGCAGTGCCTGTCAGAGCTCCGATCCCGCGAAATTCCCGGACCATTCAATTTCACATAGTGTCGTCAATATATAGAATAAAAATCGCAAGTAATTAATTCAATTGTTGACGTTATTCGGTTATTCCATAATCTCATTAATCGAGGCTTATAAGTTTTGTCATCAAAGAACAGGATTTTGAAGGAACAAGTCAGACGCGCAGTTATCTAACATCTAAATGTACTTCATCATTCATAGTAGGGAATTTGACCTTGACCTCTAGTGGTTGGCGACGGGGCCACTTCAGAATATGGAATTCTAAGGTGCTTGCAATCCTATATAATAAACTCTTGAGTATAGCATGTGCTATCGATGCAAAGGGGAAGTACGCATGACGTCTTGCCACCCGTATTATGTGCTAGTTCTCGGCGCCGCCAGTGAAATCTCGATGTAGCCCACATAAGACACAGCAGAATATAAAAATGAGCAGGGCATTGCAGTAGTTTGTCTTTTCGGCTTGCCGTGCATAAGACAGACTACCCCGTAGTCAACTCTAGTGGGCCGCAGCCACATCAAACGGAACTTGTTTCTTAAAGGTCAATCAATGTGCAATTACTCCTGACTGACCTCTTCCGATTAACAAATTGAACTGAAAAATAATTCCTGTTTGGGTAAGTCATTAAAGAGATAACTCACTTTAAGATATTTTTATGCCTATATAGCCTACAAGAATGAAACATTCAAATTTGCATAATTCTTATTTATCATTCAGTGTGACTAAAAAATGTTTGAATGTTTTAAACCAGTGGTTCCTTGAATTAAGAGCACATCAAACTGGAACTATCTCATCAAACTGGAACTATCACGTCAAACTGGAACTGGACAATGGTTTTGAATGTTGGACCTTGATGTTGCATATGATTTGAAGCTACCAAGACTGAAGACATTTTGGTGGATTTCACGGAGGATAACATTTCAGGTTTCCAACTAGGTATACTCGGCCCACCATCCAGTCAAAACAGTTTTACGGATTTCAAAATATAAGCGTAATACTATATACTCAATGCTTCAAGATTGTTTGAATTTTTATCCGAAAATAAACAGTAGTGTCTGGATAGAAAGCCCGCGGTAAAAGTAGTAACGGAGTGGTTGAGATAGTGTAGGGTTGTATTCATTATGTAGAAAGTGGTTAGGGTATAGAGAGTGGTTGACAGGTTGTAGAGCGGATGTTATGCTGCAGGGAATGGTTCAGGAGATATAGAGGGGTTCAGATATGTGTACAATAGAACACTTCAACTTAAGTGATCAAAAGTCATCATATCTCTTACTTTAGTTGACGATTTCTCTTAAACGTTACATATCTTTCCACATCATACTGGAACCGGACACTGGTTTTGAGTGTTGAACCCTGATGTTGTTTGTGATTGGAAGCTACCGAGACTGGAAACATTTTTGTGGATTTCACGGAGGATTACATTTCAGGTTCAACCTTTGAACCACCATCCAATTCCACGGACTGTTATCAGTCACAACTATTTATAAAATATTAAACTTCTCTTTCTCTCCTTCAATTCTACTTCAAATCTACTTCTATACTTCTACTATTTCGCAGTTATGCACGGTCTGGCAGAATTACTGATTTAGTAGGCA
>JAQFYE010003533.1:0-15084 GCA_034694305.1 Protaphorura glebata
GCTCACAAGGCCATTCCAATCACCTGATCTGGATTCCATTGAGCATGTATGGAATTACATCAAGAAAGAATATCAGGAAATTAATAGTCTCCAGTAAAAATGACCTAAAACTTAGAATCATGGAAGTATGGAATTCAGCAAGCAAAGATGTGACCCCGCCACTCGTACATTCAACGAGAAGAACATGTGAAGCAGTTATAATCGCGAAGGGAGGTCCGACCAAATATTAGTGAAAAAAGTATCTCAAAGGACCCTGGACAGTTCAAATGGCCGGTTGGGCCCCGTGAGTCCAATTTTCAGGCTGTGGTTTATTTCTTCGTTATTTATCAGACTTACCTTGTTGAATCACAAATATTCTGAATTTTATGCCTAAGAAAAAAATTCTAAAATTTGGCCTCAACTGCACACATGTCAAATTATACTAGATGTACCAAAACACATTACGGAGATAGGACTGAAATGAAAGGGATGAAGGGATGTTCGGTGGTGGGCAGTCAGCTGACTTCTCAGGTAGGCGAAGTAGAGTCCGTTCACATACAGGGTGAGTCAGAAGTATTTCCCCCGATTTGATTTCATTCTCCAATCGATCAGATTATCCGATTCGACCGGACATGGCTTGAAATGAAGCCAATGAACTATAAGGATGTTCAAAGATGTGCACTTTTGAGTTTCTTAGCCAACAGCCAGTCCGTAATAACCGCTAAAACAGGTTGCTAACTTGTTTTACATTGCCAAGATGGGCACAAAATTGCCAAAATTCGCAGTTTGACTTAACAACCGCCGTTATAATCAACAAGGCCTGTCGTTTATATATTCGTAATGCAATTGACTCGAAAAGATTATGTTAAAATTTTGAACAGACGATTTTTACAGTTAGTTTTAAGGACGGGTTGGATGGATTTGGCATGTGAATTTACCTATATTTTGGCCGTCGAAAAACCGCCGTCGAAATCCTTCATTTCTGCATGGATTTTCAAAAACACTTTTTAATTATCTTTCTGGACTTCTTGAGTAGGTCCGATTTCTATTTTCACTATTCACTACTAACGGAGAGGAATTTTGAGCTGCGTTGCTCGACCGGCTCCTGTCACAACAAAGGACAAATAAAAACTACCCAGCACATTCAAAATCCGCATATGTTAGTGCCAATTCAAATTTTCATGAGAGTGATGAAATTCGGTGAGGGTTTGACGGTTGATTGGAATGAAATGATTTTGGAGCCAAGGTTCACGGCCTTCATTCACTTGCGCCCAGGAAGGGGGTGAATGACATCGCGCAACTCAATGCAAATGTTATTTACACGTGTTCCAATTTAATACAAAAAACAAAAAAAAAACAATAGTCATAATAGATTTATTCCTATATCCTGTACTGCTCAAATTTAGTTTTTGCCGCTAACATTTGCGGATTTTGAATGTGCTGGATAATTTATGTTTGACCTTTGTTGTGACTGGAGTCGGTGCAGCAACCCTGCTCAAAATTCCTCCTCTTTAGTTTTTTAAATTTTATTTTTTAAGTTGAAGGAGTGTCAATGTGAATGTGAAAATAGAAATCGGACCAAGTCGAGATGTCCAAGAAAATAACAAAAAAAAGTTTTTGAAAATCCATGCAGAAATGGAGGATTTGGACGCCTATTTCTCGACGGCCAAAATATAGGTAAATTCGCATGCCAAATCCATCCAGCCAGTCCTTAAGGTTTTGTAAAATTGTAATAACCGGATTTTATTCTTCGGGTTAAAATAAGATCAGCAGCCCTGTAATGCCTGCACTCTAACGCAAGGAAAGCACTCAAATTATTATTTTTATTTCAGGAATCATTGCGAAAATGGTGTAGAATATAACAGCAAACAGAACGTCGAACGACAGCTTGAGATGTATGGCATGGAAAATGAGACGAAGAACCAACTTCCACATTAAAATTTGTGCAACGTGAATATCAAAGTAGTCAATGACTCTGACCTTTCTCTCCTGACATTCACAACTACAGTAAATTCAGAATTTTATATTAGTTAGTCCAGCATTCATAAAAATCTGAAATGTGAGTCTGGGCGTATCTAGATGGAAATTGTGAATATCCGTTGTACAGTGCAGATACGGCTCCCCTTGGCAAATCTTCTGAGACACGCTTTCAAGTATTGTGACAATGATCCATTGAGGTGACACACACCGGAGAGATGCCATTCTATTGTGATACAAGTGGGGAATGCTTTGCTCGGAGTGAACTCTGAACTCTGAGCAATGCATTTCTCACATGTGTTACAATGTTGACTCAACATAATGCTTCGTACTGGAGTGAATACAATCGAATTTGACACATGCCCAATTGACATGGACCTTCATGACTCACGTGAATACAGTAATGGATGGAAACAGTGGAATGTGAAATATGTGGAATGAGTTATGTGATGAGGTGATAACCTTGACCTTCACTCTTTGTGGTATGACGCGAATTGCCTTACTCAGAGATCAAATTTGAATTTTGAAGCAATAATTTCCTGAAGGATTCAGATTATGATTAATTAATTTCACTTCCTGAATACAGAGGTATCGATAGTTATTTCTTTCCCAGTTTTAAGAAAAGTGATTGCGTTTTTGTTTATGTAATTGAATTTTTGTACAAGTTTTGCGAAATAATTGGGGTTGTAAATAATGAAACATATTATACATAAACATGTAAAAATAAAAATAATTAAAGGAATATTGCAAAGTGAATCATATAGGCCGATTTCATAAATGTACTAACACTTGTGATTAAGACTAATATTTAGTAAGTGGGTACTGTTTGCATAATTCCCAATTCCCACCCGGATTGACATGATAGTCAATGCATGCCACATGATAGGTTTACAACGAAAACTAAATATGACTGATTTTATTGAGAATGAAGAGCTCAGTGTAAAACATGGGCGGTTGTTTTTAGACCTTTATGTTCCATATATTTTCCAATATTTTAGCTATCCCAGTGACGACGTAAACGTCGGGGCGGATATTTTTTAACAAATATAGAATTCTTCTAAAAATATCCGCCCCGACGTTCTCTTGGTGATGTCGACATCTGATTCTCAACATCAGGACTATGAGGAGCTTTGATGGACACCATTATCAAAAAACACTCGCAATACAAGCGACGACATTGCCCAGTATAAATAAGAGTAAAATTAAGGATTTCTGTGTGCATTCAGAGAAGCAGAAAGTCAATTCCATACCTTGTTGTGCTCAACTCACAAAAACAGAAATCACAAATATTCCGAAATTGTTACAAACTGAAGGGCATGAAGGTCAGTATTACTGATGATATGACTCCAGAACAGAGGAAAAAACGTGGAACTCAAATGGCAACATTAATTCGACTCAAGGCTGAAGGAAAATAAGTTTTTTTCAAGTACGATGAACTATATGTGAATGGGAAACCATATGTGTATGAACCATCAGACTAAATTCATGTGGAAAAATGTAAAATACAAAGTTGAATTATTGTATGTAAAATAAACTGGTCTCTCTCTCTCTCTCTCTCTCGCTCTAAGTTATCCTTATTATTTAATTTCCTCTTGTATGGAAAGTCAAGGTACGTCTTATTTAGTCTTCAACTTATTGGTTCATTACTATTGGCTTACTTCTACAACACGCGCGGTCATTGTAATCACCTACATCAGTAGGTTTTTTCCGCGTTCTTTATTCACTATCAATTTTTACAATTAATACTTTTGTCCAACCGTATTATGTGACTTATGTGACTTGCATTTTGTGAATAAAGGGAATCTGAACAACAACAACAAAGCAAAAACATAATTTGTACTGTACCATGAAATCCCGAATAAAAAACTGGTCTTCCATTTAAATCGGGCACCCGGACACCCGTCTTATATTTTTGGAAACAATTCGCGGACGAGACTCCACCGTTACGTATCGACCTGCCTCATGTTTCTTTGTCTATTTTTAAATTCCATCTCCATAAAATAGTTACAATCTAGAATGTACTGCATATTTGATGATCCCGACTTGTGAAGATTCCACATATGTTTTTGGCGCATTAAATAAGTCAAGGACGACACTAGGCTTCCACGTATGGCCTCATGTTTCGTAGTCCGCTATTAGAATTCCATGTCAATAAATTATTCAGACTTTCTAGAATGTTCTGCATACTTGATTAACACGACTTGTGAAGATTCCACATATGTTTTTGGTGCATTAGATAATTCCAGGACGACACCAGGCTTTCCCGTATCGGCTGGCCTCTTGTTGTCCGGTTTTCATATTCAATGTCAATAGAATATTCTGACTTTCTAGAATGTTCTGTATACTTGATTAACCCGACTTGAGAAGATCCCGCATATGTTTTGGCGCACTAAATTATTCACGGACTTGACTGGGCGTGTTAGCTCGAATCTTGTTTCTACATTTCGAACATATTCTGACAAGGCAGTACATTATCATCCTTTTCAAATATAAATTATTCAAACTTTTGTCATCGATTGAAATCGTATTGACTTCAATCCTCCGGCTACTTGGAGAGCTGCTCATCAGTCATCCTCAAATCTGTGCATATTTGTTATTCCTTGACTAACTTGAAAAGAGTACACATATGTTTTTGGCGCATGAAATAATTCACAGACGAGACTCGGCCTTCACATACCGTCTTGCCTCTTTTTTTTGTCTAGTATCAATTTCAATAAAATATTCAGACATTCTAGAATCTTCTAGACTTGAAACGAGTGATGTTTTTCGCGCATGAAGTTAATTCACAGACGAGACTTGGCGATCACATACAGGCGTGCCTCATGTTTCCTAGTCTATTTTTAATTTCCGTTTCCAAAAAATTTTCAGACATTCTAGAATCTTCTGCATATTTGATTAACCCGACTTGAAAGTAGTGCGCATATATTTTTATCGCACTAAAAAAATGAAGGACGAGATTTTACTCTAATGTATTGGCTCGTCTCATGTTCCTCTCTCTAACTGGAACTTGTGACAAAGGCAGTACATTCTTATCCTCTTCAGATATAAATTATTCAAACTTTTTTCAAGGATTGAGATCGTAGTGACTGCAGACCTCAGGCCATTCGGATTATAGTTGCTCTTCAGTCATCCTCAAACTCCGGTCCTGCACGGAGGAGTCCGAAATCATGGATATAAAGAATTTGTTGATCGTCTGGGCGTTTGTTGTCACAAATCTCTGCGTTTCAATACGCGAAATAAGAAAAATCGGGGAATTTCGGATTCGGAATTTGAATCTATTTCTCGCAGAATTTCAACCTTGTCATATTCACATATACCACAGCGCAACAAGCCCTTTCAACCCTACTAAATTCCATTTCGAATTGGATCCTCCCAGTTTCACGACAACGATTAATTCCATTGATTATTACAGCTCAACTACCTGGACATTGTGGTTAGCTGGGAATTATTCAACTGAACTTTCAGGCAGAAGGAGAGTTGGGTTCTGCCGACTATTTTTGTTGGTTGCAATGTCAATCGAGGAACTCCCGCCATTTGGAGGGAAAAGTTTCGCATCGATACACGAATTGTGTGGGGAAACGAGTTCCTGGCCTTGCATCGAACTCCCGTCCTTCGTGATCCTTGTTACATTTGGCCTACAAGTGTATGATTTTTCTCGCGTCAGTTCGAGTACGTGGTATAATGAACATCGATTGATCCATGAACGTGGTCGAATGTCAAGGACATACATTGCTTGGCATGTCACAGAAATAAGAAACGATCTACAACGATGGGTTAAAACTTTTGAGATCCATAGTAGTCAATTGGGATGGAACTGTTTGAAGGAAGAAATCCCTCGTGTGGACAACAAATCGTTTACAATGGAAGGACTAACACGTGCATTGGAAAACATTCACAGAAGATGGAAAGGTGGGAAAGTGATTAACGTCATGGAGGACGGAAGTAATGGTACAAATGTTATGCCATATGTTTTGGTTAAAGTGAAAATACCATTTAAAGAATATTTAATATCACATGACTACTTTACTTCGGAACCAGTTGACCTTATGAGAAGTCTGATTTACGCTGACACTGAATTCTATATGAAGATGACAGAATTTGATCAACGCCTGCGATACAGAGGCGATCTCCCGTTCCACACGTCCACGATCAGTGAATCCCAATTTCCGTCTCTCAAAGCCGAAAGCTATCACAGAGTTGTAATCTTTGGGAAGGCTGACAGTTTTAACTTTGTTACTTGTGAGAAGACCAGAGATAGACTCTCCTTTCGCTCCTACTTGGCCTTTGACCTCACCTTCTGGTACATTTTTTCGACTGCCACTGTACTGCTGCCCTTTATCATGTTCATTCTATACTTTCTAAAAGTCTCACCATTGAAGCGGAAGGATCACCATTGGGATTTCATCTACAATATGACGGCTATGACAGTTGGATCTATCATTGGTTCGTCACCACGCCCTTCTCCACAACTTCAGAAGAATCAGTGTTTACTCAAAATATTCCTCATATTATTCTCAGTCTGGAACTTGGTTGCCGTTTTTGTCACAATTTGTTACGGAAATTTGTTTTCAGTGGAATTGATCGTCCCCTTGTTCCCGGTGAAAGGAGATATTGTCAAATTCAAGGATGCAAAATCGTATTGGTTTTTCTCAGACGTATTATCTTCTTTTCACGATATTATAAATTGGGGGACAGTATATACGGACCAATTAAACGTCGTTATCCATAAGGAGTTTTTAAGTGGAAAATGTCTGAGTGATGCGGAGCTCCAGGATGAATTTGGAATCAGCAAGGTAGAACAGGGAAAACTGTCTGGATGGAGTGTGGTGACCAAGCGACGGAGGAATGAATCGTCCGTATTCAATAATTTCCTCATCAAATTTATTGGTAGTTATGCACTTCATTCCGATGTGTACAACAAAATATCAGAAAGTTGTTCCAATCATGGTCTCATTGCCGAAAACAGAGTGCTGGACGCATTTGTGAAATATTCTCAATTGAAAAACAAGTACATTGTTTTTACAAAAGGAAAAGAAGAATTGCTGAACACCCAAAAGAGTTTAGTGTTTAGAGAATGGAACATTGAATATTTGTACTCTAGAATGCAGTTGATCATGCAATCCGGTATTATCAATATTTGGCAAAAATATTTGAAAAAATACCCTCCACCTTATTTAGATATTGAATTACGGAAGTTACTCAAGGAAGAACCGGTTGAAAGAGACACACCGATTTCATTCAGGTCTTCCATCCTCACGATATTTTACGTTTACTTGTTTGGTCTAGGACTATCTGCACTGTCTTGTCTGGTTGAGACAAGGGCTCTCATCAAAACAATGCTTACGACATTCCTTAAAAACATTCTCAGCATATCCATTTTCTATCGAGCAGAATTCTGCAGGCTTGTTTCAAGACTAAAGAAGAGTACTTAGAAGTTATTGCACCGATTTTCAAGTCGACCTAGTTCATGTAAATGTTGTAATTGATTGGAAATAAAATATTTATATTGCTATGCTAAGGAAAAATGGAAGGAACATAATATTAACTATTGATATCGCATTATAATAAGTAATTTGTTGTGATAATAAATTAACCCACATGATTACCTCTATATATCGTGACTTACTTATAATTTAAAACTGTTGAGCTTCTTGAAATGTAGGGCCAAGTGAACTGTTCACTTGGCTCAGCCTGAAACAAATTATTTTATTTATTTTAGAAATCATTGTGAAAACGGTCTAGAAAATAACAAGCTGAACGTCGATAGACAACTTGAAATGTATGGCATAGAAAATAAGATGAAGACCAAACTTCCACATTAAAGTTTATGCAACATGAATATCAAAGAAGAAGTCAATGACCCTGACCCTTCTTTCTCCACATTGGCAACTGCAGTAGAAATAAGAATCTGATATTAGTTATAACAACATTCAGTATTTTGGTCATTCGTCATTCATTCATCAAAATCTGAAAAGTGAGCTCGAGCATATCTAAATGGAAATTGTGAAGATCCGTTGTACAGTGCAGATACAGTTCTCCTTGGCGAAACTTCTGGGACACCCTTTTATGAATTGGGACAATTTATAAGTCAGTGATCTTTCCGGTCCTGGAAAGATCACACGAAGAATCATACAAAAGAAAAGTTATTCACATATCAACCATGTGGGACAAGTTTGATAATAAGCTCAAAGTTAAGGAATCACATGAGGACACACTCTGGCTAGATACCATTCGATTCTGGCACGTGTGGGGAATGCTTTGCTCAGAATGAACTCGAACTCTTACAAAGCATTTCCCACATGAGTCACATCCTTGACTCATCATATGTGTCCTACTGGAGTGAAGACAGTCAAATTCGTCATATTTATAGGGAAGTCGATATGGACCTTCACAACCCATTGGATTTCTATAATCGATGGAAGTCGAATGTGAAATTAGGTATGTAATGACGAACCTTCACTTTTTATATACGTTTGGCTGAAGACCAGGTCTGAACCAACTCATTCCCTAAAGGATTCAGATTGTATTTAATTAGGGGAATAATTATGTGGTCATTATTAAGTCGTGCGACGTATATACATAGTAAATGACTTATTGCGGATGCCCAGTCCGTCCGTCCGTCTGTCTGTCCGTTCTGATGAAAGATATGCGGTTATTACTTAAAAGTGCTTTTGACCGTTTCATATTGCTCTTAGGTATATGCTCGGAAATGCCTACAAAAGCTAGAGCGCTGCAAAACGGTACATGGCTAAGCACGGGGTCTACCTATGTTCGTTTCCACAACGAGTAATACAGATCGCAGACAGCAAAGCTTAAAACACAGGAGAAGCAACAACAAAAAAACGACATACAGCTTACAAAATGGACAAAGGGTTTCAAATCATCATTGTGCAAAGCGTCCACGAGTCCAATCGTTTGGAAAGAAGAAAAGGTTGAAGCAATTATAGAAAAAATATAGTAATGAAAAGAAATGAATGGTAATGTTGTAAGTGTGAATAGAAGCGATACCTCTTAAAACAATCGATAAGGAAGCAAAGTACCTTACTAGGTGGAGAAAAAGGAATTTGGGGAAGCAATTACTAAATTAAGCGCACAAGTAGATCAGCATACGCATAAGCACACTCTTATCATTGTATACGTATATACTATAATGTATTTGATCCCAAGGGCAGAGAGTCCGTGGATTTGTCTTCTTCTCCATCTCCAACTCACTTACATTTGAACTGTACAGGAGCAAAGACATAAATTCTCTGTCAATAAAGCTTATACTGTTTTTTGTATTTCCTACTCTATTGTTTCCGTCCGCCTCCCTTTTTCAGTTTTCGTTTAATTTTGGGAATTAGGGCAGTTATTACATCATAAAATAAACAGTGTGTGAAATATCTCGTGCCGGTTTAGCCGTAGAATATTTTAAGGGACCTCCAGAAGTCAGGGTGTAATGTCCACAAATGGGGATTGAGAAATCATATTCGGAGAAGGCCTCAATTGTGTGTGCTAAAAGTGAGGCGTTTTGGAGATATGGTTTCTCAATCAATATTTATGGACATTACATCGGAGGTCCCGTCGTATCGTTTCCCAAACAAAAGAAAGATACTTAACCCGAATACATTTATTTATTAATTGAGAAAATGTTTCAACATGGGACTGCAATGGAGTGTCAAACACATCGACCACAAGTTCCAGAGCGTGTGGGTTCGATCTCTTCGAACTCCACTGCTCGCATACGTATTTTCAACTTCTTGCTCGATTTTATTCAAGACATATCTTCAAAACAATAATTGCCATGTAATATACAAATTATTGCACCAGAAGCCGTCGCAAGTTAAAGAGGAGCGAAATATTAATTAGATTGAATAATTGGTAATCAAACGAGCTTGTATAATGCACTACGTTGCAACGCCCGTCTTGCACTGTGGAGGAAAATTGTGGAGTTATCTCCACGAAGTGGAGATAACTCACAATTTTTCGTGTTTGCGGTAAGGTGTAGCGATTAGGGTATGAATGCAGGATCCTTCGAATCTACATCTTTACCGACCGGATATGGCCGAATCGCATTTTAGCAGGTTTCGTAGTTCCCGCGTTAGTAATTTGTAGTAAATTTATAACAGCTGCTAAATTTATTACGTTTAAATATTTTTGTCCGACGACGCGATGGCCACAAAAAATATAAACATGCCTTTCGGAAAAAACTGCAAAGACTAAAATGTTTTTGTTCTCAAAATTTGAGCGTGGGATATGCTATGCAAGTTTCACCATCGTGTGAAACGTGAGTTGACATAAACTAGATCTCAATACCCAAAATATATTCAAATATGGGGAAATTTGTTTTCTTCAGAAAACCGTAGAAATGTTAAAAATTATCGGTTACAAGAGGAGAAATTTTACATCTTTGCATATTTGCATATACATTTCCCCCTGAAATTCATACTTTTTGTTATAATATTTACTAAAAATTAATCCCCGGACCAAAATACAAGCAAACATGCAAGTGAGGTTTTTCATAGTTTATTATCTTCAACATTTCATCTCCATTTTAGAAGAAAGTTTGAAATGAAAGAAATCCATTGAAATGTTTGAAATAATATATTAGAAGTTGGATAATTTTGTATTCTCGCATGTTTTTGTGCATTTTGGCAAATAAATAAATTTAATTTAATTTTATAGCACAAAGTTTTTCTGGTGAAGGGAACATACAAATGTGCGAAGGTATGACGTTTTTAACGTTTCAACGGTTTTTTGGGATATTTTCTTGTAGAGATTTTCGATTTTGAGATCAGGTTTTGTGGGAAGTCTCATTGGATATTCCATGCTAAAATCTTGGGAACATAACGTGCACTTTGCCCTTTCTTTCTTTCGTAACAGTGGCAGTTGCACAAAAACACTTCGGCATAATAAGTTTGGCTACCGCAACATTTATAAATTTTTGTGACCGAATCGGTTTTTGACAGATGTGCAGTTCCCTCTTAATTGAAGTTATACCCCTGGAATTAGTCAAGAGTACGTAGTTCATAAATTGTTTCTCCACTCTTTCAATATTTGCAGAGTGCACGAATGATTTTGAAGAACGCAATGCTACCTTGTACCATTCTCCCCGATTGGGAAGACTAAATAAAGAATCTGAAGGCAAACTGTTAGGACGTGTAAAATGAAACGACATATTGAAGGCTTTTCAATTGAAAGTTCGAGAGACTCCATCTCGCTTAGCCCCTCCTATATTCATACTGTTTTAAATTACAGAATTATCAAAATGTGGACTCAACAATTACAAGATTGGAAACTGGATCCAAATGTTCGACTAAAAGTCGTCCTCAACAAAATTGATCAACCGAGTTTACACAAAAGTAACGCTCATTTGGATTTGCAGCAACTGGAGCAGAACAAAAAATTAGCGACAACGTCATCTGTGAAAACTAATGATTGTTGCACACTGCAACAAGAACAATTGAATTTATGCGTCGGAAGCACGGGGAGAGATAAACAATTTGAGTGTCAAGCTTGTCGGTTCAATTTAAATCGCTTGCACAATTGGAAAATCATTTTAGAGTTCATACCGGAGAGAAGCCATTCCAGTGTCGATTCCGTGCAAAGACATTTGCATTGGCCGGAAATTTAAGAATACACATGCGGGTTCATACCGCGGAGAAACTACATCGATGTGAAATATGTTCGAAATCATTAGCAGGTAGTTTAATAGTGCACATGCGAGTTCATACAGGGGAGAAACCATATTCCTGCAATATTTGCTCCAAATCATTTTCAGAGTCTGGAAATTTGAATTCACATATGAGAGTTCACACGGGTGAGAAGCCGTACCAGTGCCATATATGCACAAAATCATTTTCTCGGCCAGCTGGATTAAAGGCGCACAAAGTGGTTCACACTAATGAGAAGGCTCATAAGTTTGAAATGTGTGACAAAGTATTCTACCTGGCGTACCAACTAAAGTTGCACACACAAGTGATACATACGAGTGATAAACCTCACAATTGCCCAATGTGTTCGAAATCGTTTTCGACATCGACATATTTGAGGAAACATTTTCAAATCCATACAAACGAGAAACCATACACATGTCACGTATGTAAAAAGAACTTCGAACAATTATCCAATCTACAAGTGCACATGCGAACACATACAGGAGAAAAACCAAATCAATGCCAAATCTGCACGAAATCATTTCCCCACCAATCTGGTTTGAGCCTTCACCTGGCACGTCATAAAGGAGAAAAGTCGTACCATTGTCAAATGTGCACAAGATCATTCATTTGACCGTCAGATTTGACGTCGCATTTGAGAACTCATACGGCGGAGAAGCCTTACAACTGTGAAATTTGTGAAAAGTCATTTACTAGAATAACTGGGTTAAATATGCATAGACAATCTGAAGCACATAGTAGATCAGCTACAGATCAAATGTGAGCTTGAACGGCATGAGAATGTATGTACAGCGTTTCCCAAGGCGTATAAAATTTAATTTGTATACTGTCTATTCTCAAATATGCAATGATGATAAGACTGTAAAATGTTAACTTGGAAATATATACGTAAATGAATAGTCGAACTGAAGAGCCGTCGCTTTACTGTTTTTCTCTTGAGTTTGAGCATATTCGAATTTATATATAAATAATTGTACATTTAGGTATGTTCATTTCGATTATTAAAATTTATTGTACGAATTACGACAGTGATTCGTACATTAATTACTATAATTATAATCCAATCAATTATTTAACTTATATTACTACATCCGTTTCATTCCACCGAAAAAATGAAGATTGTTACATATTCGGTTGTGTAAAAGTGGGCTTAATTTTGGATGTATCTCACGGAAGAATGAAATTTTACAGCGAAAGCATTTAACATTTCTAAAAATCTGAAAACTTTGGGCCATTCGAATCATTTTGATGGACTATCGTCAAAAAGTACAGTTTGACTGCTCATTCGAATGTATTTTTCGCAAATGCTAGGTTGCTGTCCATTAGGGTACGTACCCCTAGCAAAACTGACGGAGAATAAACGTCTTTCAGTAGAGATTAGGGGGTTTCAAGTTGAGTGATTAAAGCGATTAAATCAATTTTTCCGCTTTTAGATTAAAATCGAATCCATCTGCGACTGCGCAGTAGGCGCCAATTCCGATTTTAATCGGAATCTAAATAATCTGCTCCAGAGACGATTTTTCTGATTTTAATCGATTTTTTGGCTGTGTCGCTGTGTGTGGACGCACTTAGGGGAACATATGTCTGGCCCCAACCGACCGTTCGGTTGGGTCCAGACAAATGTTCCTTCTTCTGACTCCGCCATCCTATGTGTGGACATGAACACAAGGAACACTTGTCTGGTCACAACCGACCGTTCGGTTGTGACCTGACAAATGTTCCTTCTTCTGACTCCGCCCTCCTACGTACAAAACCAGAGAGCGCTTAATGGAATAATCATTGGCACAGAAATTAATCGGTGCACTCACACAAAACAGATTAAAATCGGAAAACAGATTTTAACTTTAATCGATTTAATCGCTTTAATCATTTCCCTTGAAACCCCCTATTGCGAGTTCGAGAAATTGAACCGAGGCTGGCAAAACAACGCAGCGGGAGTAAGAACATACCATAATATTATGCCCAATTATGCATACATATGCCATTAATTTTCTTGAATATTCCTTCTTTGTTCTTGACATAATGGTCCGATTTTTGAAAACAGTATTATGAGATTCATGATCTAATAGATGCAATCAGAGAATCACCGTGGTCATGTTCATTCTGTGTACAGGTATTAAATTTACTATTTTTCGGATACTTTCTAAAATATAAATATTTTTCAATCGGAATCAATTTAATTTGGATACCATTTTCAAACAATGTTTCTCATTTTTGTTTCCCGATGTGTTCGTTCAAATAGTTTCATTATTTTTGTGCGCGTCTACTTGTGTGCCAGTTTCAGTCACGATTGTATTTTGAAATGTACCGTAGAATGGAAACATTTTTTTGTATTCATATCCTATTTTTATGACTGGTCGTTGGTATAAGAGGAATCAGTGTAGAGTACGTACATAGACGACCCTACAGAGAAGGTTCCTTCATACCTTGACCCTTCAAAACGCACAGCATAATATTATTAGTTCACGCTCAATCCATGTGCTTTCTCCTTGCTCAGTTTTGTTTTTAATGTGTATAATGAATTAGATTTTAAACCATAAAAAGTTAGATGTTCTTTTTAAGGAAATATTTCAGATGTTCCTCACCATGCGAGCCAGTTGTTCAAGCCTTATGCCGTAACAGTTGTTAAAATAAGTATGACTAAATATGTTTTCATTAATTATGAATGATCTTAATTTTTTATAAATTGAATTCTAGAACATCGTCTATGTCTAAAGATTTATTTGCCAATTTTTATTATCTGACCACTTTTCTGGGATGTCCCGCTACGATGATGAAAAAAATTGTTGGCTCATCAGTTCATTTCAGGTTTGAATCAAAATTTTGGGGTTTATATATATGGAAATTTGCATTTTGGAGACGGTCGTATTGTAGCATTTCGGGTAGAAAGCGGCAATCGGATATAATAATCGCAGGCAGAAATTTATAACATTACGAAAATGACCGTAAACTCCTATTTGTGTTCTGGAATGCGCATTGATGCATGGAAGAAACTTGATTTCTAGGAATGGAATATTGAGATCCCCTACGCTTAATTTGTAGATACATGTATGGAAAAACGAATAATTCTTTTTGCGAGTATGGGTGACATTTAATGCGTGTCAATCATTATGAGTCGCAAGTCAAAATTCAAATCCAGCCAAACTGGCTATCCACTTTTTCTTACTTGTTCTGTAGTCATGGAATATAATGTGAATACAGCCTTGACTTGGATTTCAAAAAGTCTAAAGTCCTTGGTTTTTGTACCCTGCTGGTTTTGTGTGAATAGTTGTATCATATTTTGTCTATGCTTGTGCAAGTTGCGACAGAATGCATTGTAGAAACTGAGCCGGTTGTACATTTTGTATCCCAGTCATAATATACGTAGCATTATTGCACAGTTTAGACGATTGCCGTCATTAATTGAAACAGAAAGTTCGTAGATTTGAGGACTTACGCTACCATAATATTTTCCGAGGAATACTTGCAAATC
>JAQFYE010003534.1:0-15079 GCA_034694305.1 Protaphorura glebata
AGACCATTTGGTGGAAAATCTGTTTTGGTTGTTGGGCATCTTCGCCAATTGGAGCCAGTTGGTGGATCTATGGTCTTCACCATTCCTAAATCGGATCCTGTCGGCTACATTACGGGCAACCATCTCTGGGAGCACTTTCGAATGTTCGAATTGATTGAAGTGATGCGCCAGAAAGGAGATGATGTGTTTTGCCGCGCCTTGAACAATATGGCGGAAAGTTTGATGACGGCGGAAGACATCGCCCTGTTAGTCATACTTTTATAAGTATGATTATGTCGCAGATGGGCTCAAATGTTTTACTAATGAATTTCTAAAATATATAATTTTGAGCGCTTGGACACGAATTTGGAAACCGTAAGGTCGGGCTTAAAAGGAGAGGCCGTCCAAAGGACGGCTTCTTTGCTAGTGTAAATACAATAACGACTCCCTATAACATAACGACCCTACATTTAACTTTTCTATGTTATCACGACGTTTTAATTAAATGAAAATATTGTTGGAATGATTTTTATTGAGTACTTCATAGTTGAATATTTCAATACATTTGAAATGCATGGGTTAATAATTGTTTGATTTAACTCAAAATTTTGAGAACTGATTGAATTGTAAAAATAAAACGACTCCCCAACAAGCAGATCGCTCTATTAGTGCATGATCCCGGCAAAATCATTCTATTGAAACAAAATAACAAATCAACAACAAACGCTCTAAATCGGGTTTTAGGGTGCCTACAAGAACTAAAAAAGATTTCCGAAACAAGATTCAAATCTTCAGTTGGCCCAGTCCTTTGTTAAACCGTTTTTTGTTTTTATATCAGTAAAACTGTCTTGGGTGCCTTTGCTTCACACGTACAATTTATTTATTTTTACGTAAGAAAATTTCCAATTGCAGGGTCCTTACATTTTGAGCTAGATAGTACAGTGCATAGCGATCCAATTGCCAAAAATCAAACTATTATTGAAGTAAATACACAGAACGTGAACGATCATATTCAGCTAGTACGCAATTCGTGACATTTTCTGAACTGCTGGAATTGCAAGCTTAAGCAATTGAAGTCTGTCACACAATTCTGTTACTGAACTTTATATATTCTTTTATGTTCTATATAGGGGGATCCACATTTTGACCAGCATATCGTCGACAAATCAGACCTCATTCATGCTGATTGGTTAATGAGGACAACGAATGACTGGGTTTTATATGCGGCCCCTTTCCTAGCGACTCGGTCTGACAGGATCACGTTTATTCTGGCGAATACAAAAGCAGAACCCTATGACTTAATTCAGTTCAGTTACGAGAAATATTCGGTAAGCCCATCAACTTCTTGGTCATTTATTTTACGAGGATATCCACACATTGAACTGTTCAGTTGTGAAAAATTAATTTGCATGGTACGCGATTTAAATAACAAAAGTCTCACTGAGGACAGATATTATGCATACCTTCATACATTCATCCAAACTAAGTAATATCTCTAAAAGTATAGAAAATGGAAACTTTAAAATTCTTATCAGGACATTAGGGTTTAATGAGGATTCATATTTTACGAAACTAAACCTTAAAGTTGGGTTATATGACGGCGGTTGAGTCGGTTGAGATTCTCACCTTAAAGATGGCAGCTGAGTTTTTTGGCTTCTACCGCCTGTGACTATAACCCAGGCAGTAATGCATTTGCATTACTACCAGTAGGGTCCCTCGGAAACCGTTCCACGATATTTTCTCGCTTTTTTGGAGTCGTGGGTGGAAAATTCTAACGTGGAATACCTTGTAAGAGACGAGGTATATGCTGCCAAAAAATTTGTGGCGATAAGTTAAAACGGTTTTGAAGCATTTGAAATTTGCTAGGATTTTTAAAGAAAATTTGAGATGTCTAAAATACGTGTAAAGTTTTCTGCACACACATTCTACCTCTGACAAGGTGTCTGACAAGGTATTCGCGGAATGGGTATCTCAAAAATTTCCGAAAAATGAGAAAAAGTCGTAGAACAGTTTCTGGACCACCTTGCGCCAAGTCACATGTTTTAATCCCACACCTTAATTTCAAAGGCCGTCATGTACTAGTGGAGTTAAATCCATGACAAACAATATCTCAAAATTTGCATAAAAATGAGTGAAATTATATGCCAAAATTGGTTTTGCCGAAAGACATTATTTTGGGTTACTTCTGACCCAAAACCATGCAAAAAGCAGTCCATTTTAAAATTCGCGCGCGGCAATGCACGCACCAGATTTGGACATGAGAGATATTCCTAGATCCCCAAATGAAATTATCTACAAAATGAATATCACAGGATTCCTCCGCCTCTCCAGGATTGGCTGCAGGGGGGGTGAAATGTTATGGACCACCCTGTATGCTGCATTAAAATTCAATGGTATCCACTGACGAGAACTGTCAGGTGGATAATCTTAGATAAAACACACCGTACAAGAGATATTTAATCTAAATTTCTTGATTTCAGGGCAATTTGTATTGGTCACCAGCAGAATTGGAATCCATCACAGTTACCAAAAAGGGGGTTGTAATCTACACACCGTATTCGAAAATTGTAACGGACGTCAAACAAAACACCGCAAAGGCTCCTGAAGATCGCGTGCATCATCTCGAAACATGTTCGTCTGAACTATCAACGACGTTCGAATTTTCTCGTCAGGATACTATACAAAAAATAAGAAATGATAAACTGGACAGCGCACAAATCACATTTTTGGATAGCACGGATTTTGCTAAAGCTCGAAGTAAATTTGCAAAAGAGAAGAAGGAATATTTTATTTTCAAAACTGATTTCGATGCTACAGATGAAATACTGAAAGAGATGAATGTGAACATTGATAAAAAATATGAAAGCGACTATGAATTAGCCTTTCAAAAATACCAAAATGAATTATCATGTATAGTTAGAGATCACTCACCGTATTGGGGTGAGGAAACAACACAAGAGGAATGGGATAAGCAATACAAAGCATATGCGGAATACATGAGAGATGCACTAGGTGAATTTAAAAGTGATAAATCCATTGCCAAAAAAACACATGACGATAGTATGAACGAGTTTAGGAACAAAGAGAAGCAACATAAAATAGACTCAGAAACTTTAAAGATTAAGACTAGCAAATACGAATTGGCGATTGAGGAGTTCCATACTAATACAAAAAAAACTAATTCCACACTGCCTGCCTTTTACATCAAGAAGAAATGAAACAAGGAATCTAAAGTCTACTTTATATGCTTGTCGAACAAACAATTGGATTGACCCTATTCCAAACGCTAAGATTATGAAAAGTGTACAGCTTATGAATACAGTTTTCCTTGTCAAAGGAGCTGTTGAGTGTGTTCATAGTCGCAGTGCAGAATGTGTATCCCTTTTGATGTATCCGTTTGTGGCAGCTGGTTTAGAACATTTAGTTGTAAGATATGGAGAATACTTGGTGAAAAATGGAGAAACCACCGTCGGTGGTTTAGTTCTTTTGTGTGGGAAGCGAATTCTACCAGCTGGAGTGGGATCGATTGGGGTAGGTATAAACACTATGTTTGTCTATAATGACATTGACAACGTCAGAACTGTGAACGGAAGCATTCCGTATTTGGCAGCAGATACAATCTTTACTTTAACTAGTTTAGGAACGGTAGTTTTGACGTGGTCCCCCTCGGCGTCTGCTGCGTGCCCTCTGTGTGTTCCAACAATTGCGGTCATTGACGTCGCGGTAGGTACTGCCATACTGGCGATTCAAATTTATCGACATTGTCCAACAGGAAATTAGTAGGAAGAGAGCCTTGAATTTAACAATTACGGAAACGTTAACTGCTATAAGTTCTGACTTTCTCAGTATTCTGCACAAGGAAGAATACTCAACGTACATTAACACGTCATTACATATGCACTATATCCACAAGGCTTTTTTACCAGATGTACGTGAGAGTAATTTGGGAGTGTTTACTATGATTTTTGTACCGACATTAAAGAGAGATAATGTCACTCAAAATGTAATTACTGCTGATGACTCGATGTTTAATTGTGTGTGGAGTCTCAACACCCCAACTCGTTACATCTTTACTCTTGTCGAAGAATTGGACCCAAAGCATCATTGCTTTTCCAATGCTGAATTTGCAAAATACGAACCATCTCTGGGGTTGTACAGTTACAGTTGCAAAAATTTATGGGGTATTCGAACAAACTCGTCAAATTCAACTAAAGAAATTTGGCACTACAAGTTACAAGATGGAACCGACACAATTTTGGCTTGCAATCATACTGCCCTTGTGATAACCATGGGGAGTGGTTACAAAACTGTTGAAGCCAGTGACTTGGACGACACATTTTTGACTCACGGGAGTGAGACGGCAGGAACAATAAACGGAAGAGGAGGTTACGACATTCTGATGTTTGTAAAGGCCAATAATACAATCAGTATTGAAAAAACAGTACAGGAATGGGACGTCGAATTTGTAGAGTTTATTATTGGTGTGAAAGGTCAACAAGAAATAATACAAGTTGGAAAAAATATATCGTACATCAAAACAGGGGGAGGTTTACCAGATTATTCGGATATCTTTAATTTTACGTCAAATGAACTTGTGAATATGACAGTCATTATGGAGGAATACATTTCAGTCAATGCCATGGCTAACGGCGTATACACATGGGTTATTGCGACCACAGACGTCAACATATCCTGCCAAGACATGTACGCGAAAGGCACACATGTCATTTGATTGAACGATACAATCTTCGATGACATTGGGGAGGTTTCTATATTACCTTTATCAGAAGGAAATTCCACCGATTTGAAAAAATCTTACCATGAAGGTGGGAAATGCACATGCTCAGCAAAGATAAATTTGAAGAATGGTGCGAGATTCACAATTAACATTCATTTCTATGACTACCATGACGTTCCATATTGGCCATGTATTTTTTGCCCTGGCTTCATTTTTAAATTCTATTGAGGACAACATACCGAGATCGCGTCCTCTTAAGGGAATGCAACCAGGATTTGCCCATGAGTGGAATAGAAATGGTAATGTTATTTGCATACTGGTTTTATTTTATGTCCGTATTGAGTACTTGCGCTTAATGTCATAAAGAATATATTCAGAAATCTAATAACGTAACCAGGTCTTATTTTTCACAATTCTAATTATTCCTAGTTTTTGTAAAATCGCTCACATGCGTAGCATGATATCCATTGAAAACTAAAAACTGCAAAGGACTGGTTCAATGAAATGGAATGTGGGTTATATGAAGTATTTTTTAGAAAACATATATAGTGCTAATGTAGTGAAGATGTTCAAAACTCGAACAAACATTCTTCCCAGCCTCACGAATTCAGAGAATTCCCCTCATATTTTTGATTACCTTACTTATTTCTGAGATTTTACATCGTTATATTAATATTTCTATTTTTTGTCTATGGCCACATATTATGCTCGAGTTTGTCCAGTTCTATAGTTACATAGCCATTCCCAATAAGCATTTATTTACCGTGTCATGCGTCCCATGTATGTCTAATCTTACTCATTCACGATAGTGCAGTATGAAGCGGTCTCTGCCCCTGCTTACCTTAACATAATTGTGATTAATTTATCTTTTTTTGTTGTAGGAATGCCTAATATCAGAACAGGATTTATGGTTCCCTTGACCAAAGATCGGATTTGCAGTTCGGGTACTTGGAGTCCGCGATTTTATTGTCCTATTGGTAGTTTTGCAATTGCTTTTCAGCTAAAGGTGGATGAGGATATTTATAATCATGACAAGACTGGCGTAAATGCAATCCTAACCTTTACTGTGGAATGCCAAATGAATTTGGTTTTACAAAAATAGTAGAGACATCCAATGAAGGTTCATCAGGATCGTGGAGACGGGTTAGTTGGTACCTGTTTTTATGACCTGTAAAAGTATATTCACATGCGTGAAAGTATATTGGACGTTTATTATTACACCAGATTAACGGCTGTCCGAGTGGGAGGTACATCAGAGGATTTAGTCTACAAGTTCAACCACCATCCGTGTCTCATGACAATTCTGGAGTCAACAACGTGGCAATCCTTTGCAGTGGAGATGGAGACAACTTTTATGAAATTCTGGGTGATGGAAATGATTTTGGAAATTGGTCCTCGTATAGAGTATGTGCGCAAGGTGGTGTTGTTACCGCTTTGAGTACTCTAGTAGAACAACAAACAAAAGGTAATTTCTAATAGTAATGAATAACCTAATTAAATATTAGTAAGACCATCCTGTGATAAGAAATAAATTTAATTAAAGGTGACAACAAAGGATTACAAGACATCGAATGGAGGTGCAACTTCGTCTAATTATCTGGTAATTTTTTTAAACATTACTTAGATTTCTTAAAACTAATTGAGTGCTATAGCAAAGTTTATTGTTTGCTATGTTGATAGAGATGCTGAAACGTGTCGACATCAACTCGAAAATGAAGTGATGCAACTCTAGTTGGTTCGACAGCTGTGAGACAATCCGTTATTTGTATAAATAGAATTGTGCAGTTATAAGTTTTTGTTAATTTCAATCAGTTATGTGAGTTAATTGGGATAATATTACTAAATGAAACCTTCCATAAGAATGACGAACAGTATTTCACGATATGATCAATAATCTAGGTGACCATTAGTAGTATATTTCATAGTACAGTACTCTTTTTGACTCAAAAAATTGCAGAATTTTCCGCTTTTGACCCCATCTTTTTTTCCGTTTTGTCAAATTATCCACTTTTGACCCCCTTATTTTGATTTCTGTACTATTTTTATTCAGGGACAAAATGGTCACCCTGTCAGTAATTATTATTTCAAATAATCAGGTTATCCAAAATCTTTTTAGGTTAGGCAATCATATGTGTATCGACTGTCCGAATGAGTTATACTCGAGAATTTATGATTAGTGAGTTTTGTCTCTAACTTGAAGTTTATTGTGATTTTGGCGTCCACAGTCAAGCTTCAGAATGAAGGCTTCTAAAAAGTTACTAATGCTTACAAATATCATAGTACACTCTTTTTAAAAATTCACCGAAATTTAATTTGTTGAAACTGCCATAAAATCTTTATCGCATTTATTTCGTTATTTAATTGTTGTAAAAAAGTTTTCTGTATATGTCCGACGTAATCCTTTGTACAAGTACTGTATGAGCAGTTATCGTATGCGACAAAAAATTACATTATCGATAAGCCTGAATGTACTTATATACTAATTTATGTAATGTATACTTTTTTTGAGAATAAGAGTTGAATCATTTTAATTTCTGGATTTGGTCCTAGCAAATAAGCAGTCATAACATTAAACAACACTCAAAAATAAACCGGCAATTTTCCCATACAATCATTTTGTATGACGACTAGCGAACTAATCATATAAACTACAATTAATCATAAAAGCAGAAGCATTTCTGCTTCATCTATGTTGAGTCTATGTCTGAGCTTATAACCATTCCTCGCACCATTTCCATTGTATTGTAATTGTTAGTTGTTTGACAGTCAGGCAATTTTGTATATTGCAAAGTCAGTCAGGTTGCTTAACTTATCCCTTTCTATTTTACGGTCGGATTACATCTTACAAATCAGTAACGTTACGTCAGTACCCTAAAAATACGAGCGTTGACTTTTAGTTTTTTTACACATTCACAAAAAAATAACGGCAAGTGTGTTTTGTCCGAGACATTGCACTACCACTTACACCCAATTTATATTATTACTACAGTGGTACAAATGATGTGAAATCGTTTGCTTAGTATGTGTGTGACATGATTGTTTGGAAATGGCGATTATGGGATCATGTTTGAGATGGGATGATACACACCGTATTATCCTATCTAAATTGCGTACAGTAAAATACTGCTTAGAACCCGGGTCGTTATGGTAATCTTTTAGAAATACATCCCGCTCCCGAATGCAGCTCCCGGGTCAAAAAGGTATTCTCTATGATTCGGAACACGTGACTCAGCGTGTGGAAACATTTGCCTTTCTTAGCTTTTCATTTTGTCTTTAGTCTGAATTAATTTTCAAATTCTAACAAATTTGATGAAGTAGAATGTTATTAATCGTAAAAATGGCAGTAGCAATTATTTGTTCATAATGTGTTTGTTCACAATGTGTTTGGCGTATCTAAGAATCCCTGTATGAGCGAAATTTCAGAATAATGCATGAAAAGTGGCGAAAAGGCCAACTATGGAAAAGTTTTCCGAAGTCTGGTTGAAATCGAGAATTTTAAAATCCCGGGTCGTTTTTTGAACAGCCTAACCACTGAACTTTTTAACGAGTTTCTCGAACACGTGGACTAAACACATTGTTCCGTCAAAAAATTATTTACAAAACACAAAACGAAATTATTCGTTTGAACGGTCACTGAGAATTTAAGGTTGCGGATATAACCCCATACAATACATTGTAAGAAATATATGATTTTGGCCAAAACAAAAGACTAGCACTTTTCCAGAAAAACCTCAAATCCAACTTTTTGGATTTGGCAAAAAAAGGAACAAATTTAGTGATTTGTAGCGACCAACCCCAATTGAAACTAATAGCGCCGAACAACGCGTTGACCCCAATCGAATAAAATGTGGCATTATAACAAAAGCTGCGAAAAAAATTGACGTAGAAAGCAGTAGGTTCGCCGGAACATTTAATAAACTGTCAACAAATTGTAGCTACCGCTACGCCACCGCATTTGTGTACGTGAATACGTACCTAGCGCAGAATGAATCATCCAGGAAATGAATCATACAAAATTCTTATCCAGACAGTCACCCATAAAAATAAGGGTTAATTTATACTCTCTCGCTTGAAAAAAAGGCAGACTTTAGTCAACATGAAATAAGTGTGGGCGTGAGATGTGCTCTAGCCCTTGACTTGCTGAACTACTTTGGGGACAGTTCCGCCCAGAGGGTGTAGTTTGCAAAAGTAGTTCACAAGCAGCCAGCAGGACATTGGATACAACGAATACCAACCAATTTTGACAGGATGCTCAAATTCCAGGCGCTCTTGGCGGTGTCCACTGCACATAAAATTCAAATTTATTGAAAAACATGCGAAAATTTGAGTTTTTTCGTCTTAAAATAAAGTATTTTAAATATTTCGAACGTTTTTTCAAATTTTTTGACGATTTTCTGAAATTTTTTGGGGTTCTGAGATCAGGATTTGATTAAAATTACATGTAAATTCCCATGCTAAAATCTTGAGAACAACTCTTTGGTGGCTTTTTGAAAAATTTTAAACGAGTTTAAACGAGTAGTGCGACCGGACACTTCGGTTAGCTTAGTTTTGGGGGTGTATCTTTCGGTCAAAAAAGTTTGGGCGAAATCGGAGCCGGACAGCCCTTGTACATTCCTCGTTAGCAAATTGGTCACCGTTAACCATTTGAACGTTACTCAGCGATTCTAGCTCGTCCCAATGTACAGAGTTCCCTCAAAAGCTAGTTTGGATGGGTCACCATGCATTCTAACATTCGATTGCCACTTGTCGAATCGTATTCGGTTCGGTGAAAATAGAGTCACTTCTTTATCAGTACAGAATTACATTACAATTCCCCATCTTCGATTAAAGTCTGGGGTTGAGTTAAAATTCTTAAAGTTGAATTGGTAATTGAATTAATTGGTTTGACAGAGCTCTATTTTTTGTTATTTGTGAATAGCGTAATCACCTTCGCTAGGAGAAACCCATGCTAGTAACCAAATACAAGCACAAAATATTCACACGCACATTTTATACTCTTTTAGCTCTAAAGAATTTTATACCTACGCAATTTTATACCTACGCAATTTTTAGTTTTTCGTCTTCTAATTTGTTATTTCACACCTTCCAACGGTTTCCTGAAAAAATATTTATTTTTCGTTTTTGAAAAAAAATTTAGTCTTGAGATTGGTTTCGGGGAAAAGTGCTATGTTATATCATATGCTGTAGTATTGAGAACAGAGTGTTCCCTCTTCACTTTTTCTAAAAAAAATTCAAACTTTCTTAAAAAACGAGTTTTGAGAGTTGCTCGATCTAATGACATTTTCGAGAGTTTGGGGTAAAGGTCAAATCGATGAGTTACACCCTAAGTAGTTCCCTCGTAAGTGAACCACTTTGTGATTGGATTAATGAGTAAGCAAAAGCATTGTCAACCTCATATTTCTTGTAACTTGTAAGATTTACAATTCTTACCAATTTTTAAATAAAAGTGACGGGAACGGGGAATAGTCGAATCAAATTGGTTCGTCTCGCATTACCATTGGCCAATTCTTTCTTGCTGCCACTAGCATTTACCATTGAAAAAAAGTTGGTCGTGATAGGGTACAGGACTATTTGGTAGGCATTCAAAATAGAAGCAAGAATAAAAATAGAAGCGAACCAAAATTCAAAATTAGGATTGTGCTTACAAAATTAGAGCGATCATTTGAATTTACGTCAAAAGCTGGATTCTTTATTCAACCATGTCAATCAAGGGGAAACGAGTCAAACTGTCCGCAACCGCACACTGGGGCGGTTAAAGATATATGTGGCCATCACATATTATGAATTTTGGTTTCGCGCCTCTTTTAATTTTCGTTGTAAGCGGCGAACAGAAAAATATTTGAAACCAATTTCAGCTGTTCTTGGTTTGAAATTATTTTGTTTACATACAAGACATTTCACCGTGACCCTGATTGACCTGGTGACCTCAGAATTGCAAGGTAAAGTTTAGTATTTTGTTTAATTTGGCTTGAAGAGATTTGAATTCGGAATGGTTCAGAAACTACTGAGTACGTTGTTGGCCATATTGTGGATAGATAGAAATTAAGACCTAGTTGATAAATTTTGATTTAGATGTAGAAAATTGACGGCAGAAATTGGATGTTTTTGGTTAAATTTGGGTCGTCAATATAATTCGTGAACGCAAACTTGAAAAGAGAGAGCACGAACCTTATGAAAAAAGTACGCCGAATTCGCTTGCTTTTTTATTTGTTGTTGGTCGTGACCTGAACAAAGTTCGCGAACGTACTACCCCGACAAGTTGACCCCCCTGACCCGTCGGTGTCACGGAAGGTCAACATATGCGTTGGTACCAAAACTAAAGTTAGGCTGTACACCTAGGACTACCACGTAAAAAATTCGGTTGAATTGGAGCACAACTAATATGTTACCCATAAGGACTTCAGTGACCCTTGAGAGGTCAATGATAGGTCAGCAAACGTTGGTACCAAAACTAAACTTGGTCTCTACACCCAGGACTACCAAATATAAAAAATTCGGTTGAATTGGTCCACAACCAATACGTTACCCATAGGGACTTCAGTGACCCCTGAGAGGTCAATGATAGGTCAACAAGCGTTGGTACCAAAACGAAAGTTGGTCTGCACACCCAGGACTACCACGTATAAAGAATTTGGTTGAATTGGTCAACAAATAATATGTTACCGATAAGGACTTCAGTGACCCATGGGAGGTCAATGATAGGTCAACAAGCGTTGGTACCAAAATTAAAGTTGGTCTGTACACCCATGACTATCACGTATAAAGAATTCGGTTGAATTGGTCGACAAATAATATGTTACCCACAAGGATTTTAGTGGCCCCTGAGAGGTCAATGGTAGGTCAAGTTACATTGGTGCGAAAAGTGAACGTGGCCAGTACACCAAGAATGCTTGTGGAAGGGCTAAACGACATGTAATTCCAGTGTGTAAGTTTACGATTATGCCACATTTTGTTTGAATTATTTATGAACGGCCCCCCGACTCTCGCCAGCCACCCTCGCTACGCGCGACAAACTCATGGCCACAAACATTCAAATTCGCCCCTCTGTGTATGGGTCAGGGTGAAAGATATGTGTGATGGGATAAAAAAGAGTATATTCTCACAGGAAATGGGTAGCAGGCAGGCATATAGCAGTAGTCAGTATGGGGGTAAGGGAATGGAGTGTTCCCGTACAGTGCAGTGCGACTCAAAGCTCCATATCTCCATCCCACATCATCCATCTACTTGTGCATTGTTAAAAACTCCTTAGGTATACTTCCCTTCCACACACACATACCAGAACCTGTGAGGAGCCCCCAGCCCAATTATTCACTATTACTGGCCGTACGGTTTATTTGAAGGCGAATGGCCAAACGTAGTGTTCTCGAGGCGGAGTAATGTAACAACCCATACCAATGGGATGTACATTCAAAGGGAGGATGACATTGTAGCACAGTCGGTAGTGCAATTCCTCGGAAAGGAATAGACCTGGGTTCGGTCCCCAACAACGTTAACTTTTTTATCCACTATGGGTCAGGGTGAAAGATATGTGTGATTGGATAAAAGAGAGTATATTCTCACAGGAACCACAAAACTTCACAGGAATCACCACGAAATTTTCTGACTCAACCTGCGCGAGATATAGGTATAGTTAACTGTCCACAATAAATCTGAATAACCCTGTATTTCGTAGTCAACATGTAGTATTGACATTCCGTTGTATTTGGTATCAGTGTTAAGGTTTCGTTTAATTTCTTAATATGTAGTACGGGAGAGTGGGGTCAGTTGGAACACTTCGGCTTTCGGAATTTATTTAGAGAAATGCAATAACAAAATCGATTTTTTTTGCACCACCCTGAATCCATGTCATCGATAATCATGTCTGTAATTTTTATTGTCAATTACTTTGTGAATTAAATAATTTTTGAAAAGTTGTTTTTTGTTCCAACCGACCCCCATGTGGGGGGTAGGTTGAAACACCCAGTGGGGACGGTTGGAATAGAATTTAAACACGTATATTTTGCACCAGGGAACTAAGATTCTACATTTTTTCTTTGATGAAGCATGCACAGGAGTATTCCCCGACAATTTTCTCTTGGTGCTTCAGATTTCCTTGTCCGATGTCCGCATTCCTCAAGCAGTCGCTGTAACGTTTTCTTCCTGTAACTCCAGTCGTCTCTAACTGGAGAATCTGTCAAAATGGCACATTCTCTCGTTCGTCTCCAGATTTTGCTTGTTGTGTGGGACCGCCTTTCGGTAAAGGGAATGATGATTCTATTGCCAATTCAACAGAGATCTTGTCCCTGGCCCGAACTAAAGACCTTGTTATGTGGTTTGTATCCAACGGTCGGAGGGAGTGACAGATTTGGGTCATTTAGTTTATTGCAAAATCTACTCAAACACACATGAGATACTTTAAGATCTTTAGCAACCGAACGAATGCTCCGCCCTCCAGAAATTAATAAATTATCCGCGGATTCAAATTCGGTATGCGATAACCCACGATGTTCGGAATCTGTTGCGAACCATCTTTTTCGAAATTTTCTAAGATTGAGAGGATACAATAAAGTAAACAAGAATATAATTGGTGTTCCAACTGCCCCCATAATTGCTGTTCCAATTGACCCCAAACTGCCTAACGCATTTGAAACAATTCTGTCGTCATGGAAACAGTCCATAATTTAAAAACCTTGCGGTGAGGGATAGCCTAATGGCAAGTTTAACAAAATATCAAAAAGGTTACCTTTTATTCACCAAATTGAGGTCTTCGGACACAGACTTGGGTCAATTACATTGAAAATGTAATTAATTACAAATTACAGCCTATTTTTGAAAGTATTTTCAATTACCATTACAAATTACAGCCTGATTTAAAAAGTATTTCAATTACAATTACAAATTACATGCAAAATTATTGATGTAATTAATTGCAATTACAATTACGTAATTGTAATTGGATTTTCAATTACAATTACAATTATATACAAATTACAATTTCAAATATATCTTTTCTTGTATTTTTTAGCACTGAAAACGCATTTTCACTTTCACTATCCAAAACTTTATTCAATCTTTACTAGTCAACAAATGTAATTGAGAAAAAGTAATTTCAATTACAAATTACAATTACAACTACAGTCACCTTCCAGGTAATTAAATTACAATTACAAATTACGTGCAAGATTTGGGATGTAATTAATTACAATTACAGTTACGTAATTGTAATTGTATTTTGTAATTGAAATTACAATTACCAATGTAATTGACCCAAGTCTGTTCAGACAACTTTTGAATGGACATTAAAAGTTTACTGGGACCCCCCAAATTTCGTTTTATTTTTTAACAACTGAATTATTGGAAGTAAATTTTCGGATTCTTAGGGATATTTTGAAGAATGGGAAGGTGAGTCTATTAAAAAAAATTCCTACATTGTCGTGATGACTAGGCTCTGAATGCGGACAAGTGTTTCAATTGCCCTATGTTCCAATTGACCCCACTCTCCCCTAGTTCAATTTCTGAAATAAATAAAAGGTTCAAGTAAATGTCTTGGACTTGCATTTTTTCTAGCTACTCGTCGTATTGTACCCCAATGGAAGAGGTCACGACGCCGTCCTTGGATTCTATTTATGTGACCTGCAACGTTGCTGATTTCCTTGATGACTTGTCACCTGTACGGGCCTTGTTTAAAAATTTCCATATCGTCGCCTTGTCTAACGCGAAAAGAGTTCAAGAAACGATTAAACGATGGAAACAGATTGAAGATGAAGAGGCAGAGAGGAAATTAAGCTTTAGTCAAGTGACGTCGCTGTCACAGAATAGCGAGACTAGGACCGTAGGAGGGGTCCCAAGACCCCCGAATGTGGTTGTCATTGGAATAGACTCAACGTCCAGACTCAATTTCAGAAGATCTATGTTTAAAACAAAACAAGTCTTAGATGAAATCGGAGCGCATGAAATGTTTGGATACACGAAGGGTAAACAATAGTATTTTAACATTTTCATTTGATAAATCATATTTAAAAAAATGAAATATTTTTCGAAATACAATAATGGGGATTTTTATTCAAAACTCATTAATTAAAAACGATTCTTCACTATGTATGAAGATATTATTTTTTCAAATGAAGCATAATTTTTTGTTTCATTATTTCCTTGTGTCTATTTGATTTTAGTTGGTGAGAACACGTACCCAAACACAATTCCATTTCTGACTGGATACAACGAGTACCAAATGGAGGACCTGTGTCGGTACAAGAAGGAGACAAAGTTTGATGACTGTCCATTCATTTGGAAGAATTACAGCGACGCACTTTACGTGACGGCTGAAATCGAAGACTCCCCACGATTGGCTTGTTTTAACTTTTTGAAAACCGGATTTGTTCG
>JAQFYE010003535.1:0-15078 GCA_034694305.1 Protaphorura glebata
GGCATTAGTCAAACACAAGGCTAGGAAAATATCCTATGGGCAAGGGTTCACAAGTATGATTGGTTGACCTCTTGACCATTTGGCAACGCGTCTGATTTTTAGTTGGGATGTTAATGGTCATATCTAGTTCACGTGTATAGAATGTTAGGAAAAACTGAGCAGTCGATCGTCCATAAAACACTCATGAAGTTTGTCACAAGGGGAGAACTCAGTTTCCTTCACTTCACATTCACTTTCACTCATTGAAATAAAATATGATAATTATTAATTGAATTACAAACTTAGCCGATATTTGACAGTCGCTGTAAGTTGAACCAAAAATTAAAAGTCGGTCCGAAGGGCCGAGATTTTTAATTTTTTACTTCAACAGCATAAAAAGTATATAATTCGGTCGCATTTACAAAATATACAACAAGACTTAGATATTTTGCCCAGTCTCTTACATTCCTGCCCAAATTGAGTACAAAAATGCCAATCGGCCCGAAGAACCGAATGGTCTCCACTTTCCTCGACAACATAAAGTAAAAATTCGAAAATTGGTCAGGTTATTTTGTATATTCACTGTAAGTTGGAGTGTAGAATTGATAAGCGGCCCGAAGGGCCGAGGATTTTTTGAATATTCCAATATATTTGGCCAAAATATACTAAAAACCGGGATTCTCGGGACAGAATTTTCAAAACTGGGATGTTTACGGGACGCCGGGACGATCCTGGGAAAACCGGGACGTCCGGAAGCCCTAGTTCTTATCCACGCGTCCTACAAGCATATTTCACAAACGGCCATAAAAGCGTATGTCATCTTATGAAAATTTTACGACTCACATGGTACGTCAATTGAATAATAAAGCATATAGAGGTTCAAACTGTATTCCCTGTATTTTAATTACTATGCTCAAGGCGTAAGCAACGATATTATTGATTTCTTAACACAATATACTTTCTGACGTGCGTCAATTGTCATTACTCATATGACTCGAAATAAATAATGTGAGTGGAACTCAGTGGTCATGAAAGTTTGCTTTGTTTCGAGTTGTTTCCACTCAACCAACAGCTGTTGACTACAATCAATATATGGGGAAACTCTTGTTTTATACTGTTTTTGGCCTACTCTTAGGTAAATGAATGTACATATTTTTAGCAATTTAAGGGTCAAGTAAAATTAAATTTTGCACAAATAAGAATAATTGATCGTCAAAATTTATTCCAGTCGTTCGTACATATGGAGAAGCGGCAACAGTTGGGTCAAAATCCGCAAACCACAATGTGGTTACATCTGGTGGCAGCTCCGGCGGAGGGGAGGGTTTGGGAAATGCTGGTGGCGGTAATCATGAATTAGACATGAAGAGCGGAGAGGGTGGCGGCAAAAAGGGTGGCGCGAAAACAGTAACAAAAACGATAGTGACATATAGAGAAACGGCTGATGAAGACGGGGATATAGATTATAGCAGCGAAGACACACAGCCTGAATCGCGCGGCGCCACAAAAGCGGTAGTAACGACAATTTACAGATCGGGTAGATCAAGTGATAACTAAAATGAAATGTACAAAGGCGGTAGTGGCAGCAAGATATCTTTGAGAACCTCGAAAGATTTAACATCTTCACACAAACGTGGAAACGGATCTAAAGTTCGAACTTTAGAGGATACCAGCGCTGGCGGCGGTGGAAGCACCGAGACAGTGGAGAAAACCGTGGTTACATCAAGTGAGAGCGAGAAATGGCGCAAAGGTGTTTCCGCGGATATCGGTTCTGAAGGTAAAAGAAATTGCAGTATATCGAATACTGAAATGACGAATACGGCAGAAACCTCCGGTTAGAAGTCGGAGACGTCTAGTAACGATGTCAGCGGTAGAGGTGAGGGTTCCAGCTATGCCAACGGTGATAACACAGCGAGCAAAATTGGTATCGGTAGAAAGGCTGGTACAAGAACCATAAAAAGAAAGATAGTGACGTATACTGTGAATTCGGGTGGTGCGGATAACATGGATGATAATGATAGCGAAGGTGGTGGTGATGGCATTCGAGAGGTGTCACAAAGTGGAAAGTCTGATCACATGGGTAAAAACAATAAGGCAAGCTCTGGCAGCGCAAATACTATTAAACGAACTGTAGTGACACAAGGTAGAACATCTGGGAAGACATCTGCAAAAATGTCGGGCCATGCAAACGAGACTGTTGATGAACATACGGACATTGAAAACAGTGATGAACCTGTTGAATCGAATGGTCATATCGAAAGTCATATCGAGCCCATGCAATGGGCAATGGTGGCGGTGCTAGAAAGAAAACTGTAAAAGCCTCAAATGCTGTTACAACAAATGGTGCAACCGGATCTGTAAGCAAGAGCACGGAGGACAATAGTGGTGTGGACGGAAGCGGCCAAACAGTGGAAGAGAATGTGATTGCATTTAACGAGCATAAATTAGGCAAAAGTGGGTCCGAGTATTCTAGAGCGGGGAGTAGTACAGATGGTGTAAACTCAAAGACGATTGTGACAGAAACGCTGGGAAATTCTGGCGAAAAGTCGGACCCAGAACCTGCCATGAACGATGGTGCAAGCAACAGAGACAATTTGGCCAAGGCCGTAACAGATTCTGAGAGAAAAGAAGAAGCATCAGGCAGGAGTTCAAGCAATGATAGCAGCGACGGAGCAGAAACAGAGACCTTAACACTTGCCGTTGATAATGAAAATTCAACCGGACGTTTTAGCGGTACCAAGAGAACAAAGAAAATTTCAGCGATTACGTCTAAGCACACCTTATCTGACCGTGATAGCGATCCAGACGGTGTTACCGGTACGACTACCTCTCATACGAGAGTCCTTAATACGGTATGTTCTTTAAAAAGAGGGTTCGCATTTACAAAACCATACGAGTGTAAAGTCGGCAAAGGTCGTCTAAATTTTCAAGCAGATGGTAACCTTGTCGTCTATGGTGGAAATGGTCAGTCTTTATGGAGTAGCGGAACTAACGGAACGGGCGAGAGGGCTCTCTTTCAAACTGACGGCAACTTAGTCATTTTTCATTAGTTATCAGCTGTGATTTTAGTTCCTATATACTCCTGCATCTTTTATGACGCGTAAGAGTATTTCAACTTTTGTGGTAATGTAGGCCCAGACCGGATTTTCGTACGAGTGAGATCGGTTCAAAAATATTATGAACATTATTTGTATTTTGGTATCCGACTGGATACCGAAGTCTTAATTCCCCGACTTCGAAGCATTAAACCAGAATTCAAAGTCTTCAGTGGCTTCTGATTTGCACAAACAGGGCACAAGGGACTTGGTCATGTACGTAAATCGGTGGTAGGGCTGTAAAATAAAATTTTGGGGGGTATGATCTAAGTGTGGCGAAATCCAATATATTCCTTGTCCTAAAAGAAATTAGCCTACGAAAAATTAATACATATATTTCGGCGTGAAATGATTTGTTCGCATTAAGGCCTCTATTACGATTTTGTCATTACAAACAAGAATGGTACGAGATTTAATCAAGCCTTTATAGTTAGTTGAATACACACGGGATATGGAAATTGAATTGAATCAGGGGACGGAGTATATGTTTCCTTTCCAGAGGAATTCATTACTGGGCATGTAGTCATCACTAGTTGATTCTAAGGTTTTGACAGTTAAGAGTCATGGCAATATAATTTGTTGCCAAATTATTACAAACTAATTAGTGAAATGAATTCCATGGAAAGGAATATTAGACGAGCAGGTTGAGAAATTGCAGAATTGGGTTTCGATTGAGGTACCGTAATCGACCAGAGATAAATATTGAGGCAGTAGTCTTGCATTTCTAGGTTGCCTAGTCCTAATAAAGTTCTTGCGTTGGAACAAGTCACACTCCCCGATCAAGGTGAGACCTCTAACATCAACGGATCTGAAATAAACTGCGGGCAGTGAAGACGCGAAAGGCGACCTGACAGAAAAAGAGAGAAAGGTAAAAGGCAGCCACTGACCGTCGAAATGTGTAATGAGGCGCAGATAAAAGACAGTAACTGACCGTCCAGAAGTGTAGTAAGTTAGAGGTAGACAGCCAACAACCGCCAGAAGGTCAGAAAAATGATTACAATCGCAAGCGTAATTGGAGAAAACTTTTGATATTTAAATCTTGCTCGGTGGTTGAACCGGATGCCCGAAGTTAGTTGTCGAGAATTTCCGGAAGAGTCAGGCACCTCGAATACGTATACCAACTTTCAAACCCATCCATCAAGTAATGAAACGAGTACAATTGGAAGCGCAACCGAACAAAACGTTTGATTTTTATCTCATACTCCATAGTTGTACCGGATCTCACAAATTAGTTACCGACAATGTCCACAAGAGTCCAGCAGCCCTCGATTACGTATACAAAATTTTAAGTCGATCCGTCAAGCAGTGGACCGAGTACAATTGCAAGCGTAACCGAACAAAACGTTTGATATTTAACTTACACTTCATGCTTGAACCGGATTTAAAAAGTTACGTTATCGATAATGTCTGGAAGAGGTAAGAACACTTTAAATACGTATGCCAATTTCCAAGTCAATCCTTCAATTAAAGAAGCGAGTACGATTGGAAGCGTAATCGATCAAAACGGTTTATATTTAACTCCTGTTGCATAGTTGGACCGAATGTCGAACGTCAGTTACTGATAATATCTAGAAGGGTCAAGGACCCCTCGAATACGTATGCCGAATTTTAAGCCAATCCACCAAGTAATGAAGCTGATACAACCTAAAGCGCTATCGAGAAAAACGTTTGATATTTGACTGTTGCTCCATAGCTGAACCGGTTGTAAAACGTTTGGGTCCAGGGCATTGACCAAGCATCTAGTTGATAGACGGCCTATGCTCATGCCACCGTGTGGTCTCAATGCTCCTCCAGTAAGAAAAAAACTAAACGACTACAGAGACCGAATGATTGGCTGGTTGGCACTACAGAATCTGAATGACTGGTCTAGCCGCGACACGTGCAAATACCACGTGTATTTTTGGACCGCAAAGAACAACGGGATGCTTTTTCTCTAAAGGGGGTGTGACCTCACACACTCACACCCCACGAGATCCATTTTCAGAAAAGCACTTTCTTGTCGATTTTACTTAACACCGACTAATATTTGGTTGCGGCTTTGTAACTTATCATATTTAAGTATAGTGATCAGATCAGATCAGAAAATTTGGCTTTATTGTGTCCAGAAGGTAATACCCATAACACAAAACCTGGTCGAATTTCCTGGTTAATTTCAATTCAAAATACACTCGATGTATACAAACACAATTTCCCAAATATTCAATACCAATTACATTGCCTTTTACATTAACAATTATTCTAATCGATTCAGATCAATATTAAACTTGTCGTCAGTCAAAATAAAGTTACAGATTCGCATGCACAACAGGTATGCAGAAAACGCCTCAAAACTTAAGGCGGAAGCCGTGTACATTAATGTAGATTCTTAATATTAATTAATAGGAACCGTCAATTTGTCGGAGATTACCGTGTAGAGAAAGATATTTAGATTTCTGAACTGTACTCTTGCATGTTTGAACTCACGCTGAACTTGTATAATTGTTCTACGTAACTGTAATCATTAATTATGGAAATTAGAATAAAATTATATCAAATATAAAATTATTAAAACTGATTATGTTATACAATAGAATTATAAATATATGTAACTACTAAATATAATTATTTTGTGCGAATGCAAATGTGAATTTTAGAGTTGAGAAGTGCTAATTTGATTCAGAAGACGCACTCTTTGATTTCACGCCTTAGACAAAACACTGCTTCCGTCTATTTACTGCTTCAGAAATTATTTCGTGATGGCCCTAACAAACACACATTACTTCTTTTTTGATCTATAACTAATCCATTTTTTCCTACACCAAGACCACAAATAGCGGATATATTTTATTACAAAATTTACCAGTCGAGTAAACTGTTTAATTATTAAAGGAAATACTTCGTAAATGAATACAAATGCTACGACACACACACAACAAATGTAAACAAGAAATACTCCAACAATATTAGATGTCAATCCAAGACGTTTAAATTTAGTTGACTCTGATATATTTTTCGACGACAATTTTTTAATTGTAATATCTGTAATAAATGCATCCCACCTGTTAATTATACCTGATTGGAAGAGACATTCAGCTCTCATACTTAAATAATCACCACCATGATTTAAATGTTGGAACTCCCAAAAGATTGTCTCTTCAAGTATTGCTTCTTTCCCGATGTAAACATTTTCCCGTATATCTCTTGTTGGTCCTTCAAATTGAAGTCTTCTCAATTCTGCTCTGATGTCACTACTTTTGTTAACAAATGCCACTTTACTACATTTAAAGGGATCAAAGTCTTCCATGTATTTAAGATCATCACTTAAATGTTTAACAATATTTTCCAGTATATTCTTATACATTCTTCCATGAACGGATGAATTTTTGGTTATTCTTAAACTTTTTTCAAGTGTTTGTCTAAATTCAGTTCCATTGTCCCAAAGTCTTTCATATTCCTCAATACGGTTGTCAAGATTAATATCATAATAATTAGCCCAGTACATAGTGATATCTTCTGCAATAGTAAAATTATTGTCAATTAAATCATTAAATCTTTCATAACGTTTTTCTCTAATCGGTGTTATTAAATGGTCAATAGCTATTCCTTTGTATGCATTCGTTAAAACAACGTTCATGAGTGTAAATGGACCAAAAAATATAGTGAAAAAAATTAATTGTTTCAATCTTTTTGACATATTTAAACTTTGTTCCCAAAAGACTGAGTAAGGGATTAAATATGAGTTGTCAGGAACTTTTTTTAATTTGAATGTGAATGTAAGAAATATATAGGTTGACAGAATGGTTAGGATGAAACATAACCACGTATTCAATTGAAATGGTATTGTAAACCCATTAAGTGAAAGATTTCCATTTTTTCGATCACATGTTATAAATTTAAAACCTTCCAAAATATTTCTTCCAAAATATTTAGATGCTGGTTTAAGTTCTCGATTGAATTGGAGAGACAAGGAAGGGAGGTTCTTGTCACCTCTTAGGAACTCAGATGCATCCGCGTATACGTGAATGGTAGCATTTGCAGTATTTTCGAAAATCAAGGAGGCAATGATGTAGTCCAACGCCGGTATTGTAGGATACTGATCTCGAAACATCATATACTTCATAGATGTTACTTCGGTTACGTTTTTTGTCGAAAAGAACTTAAATGAGCGACGTGGTTCATGGAGTATACTCATACCTTTCAATGAACATTTTGAGTAGTACATATCATTCTTCCTGTCGTCTCGTTTGATAAAATTTTCATTGCTAAATATTAGTGTTCGAATAAAAATGTGTTCATGTCGTTTATAAATTTCTCCGGGTATACTACTGGGCAACACATGAGCACAACTCACCACTTCGTAGCCGGGTGTTTCCACACGATTCCAAAAATATGTTTGAGGAATTTGTTCGTTTAGATTCAGTGTTTGAGCTGTCATCTCCATTAATTGCTGTATTGAAGAAAACAGGCGGAAAAACTTTTTGTCACCAAGGAGAAAATGTAGTTGTTGACGTCTTGATTGAGAGGGTGAATTATCATAGTCGTACTGCCAAGGTTTTGGAAAATGGTATGTCCAATAGTTTTCAAAAATATTTTTTACAATATGGACATGTTTATTAAGTATCTTCGAACCATTATTCATTTGCACGTAATTACAAGTCATGAACACAAAATGAGCAAAACACTTAGCTCGGATGGGATGGCTCGGTAAATTAATTTGTTTGCTATGATTTGAGTCTCTTTGAAGATTTATTTTCCCAACAACTGTTGAGATAGCTATTGGAAATTTAAAACTTGTGATGTCAGTCAAATCAGAAGTTGTAGGAATTCTAATTACGTGGCAGAAGCAATGTTGGAACTGTTCCAAAAAAGTGTTTAAATTGAAATCCTGGGTACTTGAGTGCACAGTATTTCCATTGGTAGGAATTTTGAATAAATATATCACCACTAGTATTCTTACATGTGTCCAAATCAATTCGAAGGACATTCTTGTTTAATATTCTAAACCGGTCAATGGTTGTGCTAAAGTCACACCGACTAGACTGCGTCCTTCGCACCAAAGTTAAATTACTATAAAAAGTAACACGCGCTAGCGATAAAACGCGGCCATTCCAAGGAAGCTTAAATTATTCAATACCTCGTTTGATATCCTCTCTTGTCACCAAGGCAAGACTTAAGAAAATATAAGAAATTCATCGCATGACTTTAATACCTATATTATTCATGGATATAGTAGGAATATGGATTAGTCGTTGACTACAGTGACCAGTCGGCACTCAAGTGTAATGAGCGGAAATTTTACAGGGGGGGGGGGCGTTCTTATGCTTTTTCTTTTGTGTAAGTTTAAAATAGGGATGTACCGAATATTCGCCGGCCGAATATTCGGCCGAACCGAATATTCCGTATTCGGTTTCGGCGCAGAATATTCGGCCGAACAGTAAAAACTGTGTCGAGTGGGGTGTCTATGGGAAGGTCGTGGGCTGGAGAGTTCCAAGCACGTCAATTCATTAACAAATTGTTAAGCTCCCGTTGACGGGAAGGTTAAACATACATTTAGAAGTCAATTCTTATAATTTACGGAGTAAAAATGAATACGCATATACGTATTATCAATCTAAATTAAGAATTAGTAATATAATTCCGCTCGTTTTATATTTCGGTGAAGAAAAAGCAAGATCATAACGATTGGTATATTGCAAGGGAGTAGTCCAGTAGTCGATCTACTGCATTTACTTTAGCTTCCCAAATATTAAATTTCCAGCTTCGGAGAATATCTGCTCGCCGTGAACCGGTCTAGCCGGCCTCGTCAATTTGACTTTAAACAACTTAGTGCACATACTGATCCCACACCCACACGATTGTGTGGGTGTGGATCAGTATGTGCACTTTCGTGATAGGAATTGAATTTGAATTTTTAATTGTGGTATATGGTTGGTGGTATATCGGTTGACTATAGTAGCGGATATGTCCAGTTTCCGTAACTGTCAGGTAGGATACGTTTTTACTTTAGTCGTTATCTGCATAGGCAACGCAATATTCAAGCTTCAAAAACGTGATCGGTTCATCATTGAGTGTCGGCAATTCAACTTAGCTAGAACTTATACCTACCTAAACCTATATTTGCATTGCATTTTTTTGACTTTTTTGTAGTTGTCGTTAAGCTGTTTTGTGTACGACCATGCACTGCTCCGTGCGGTAGCTTCTCATAGCGTGCCTGGAACTCACAAGGTACACTCGCGAACTGCCCCCTGCGTTTAGCAAGCGGACCTAACTTTTTGGGTAACTTGTGTCACCCAAATGAGAATCGAGAAGAATGAAGTTTTCTACATGTAGTGAGAAAACATACTCAGGCCTCACCAAGCCCCACCCATTAACCCATGTGTATTTCCTCCGGATTTGACCTTCGATGACCTTCTGCGGGTTAGAATTTCACTTTGACAAAAAAAATTTTGGATTCATCATTTGGGTGACCCAAGTTACCCAAAAAGTTGGGTCCGCTTGCTAAACGCAGGGGGCAGTTCGCGAGTGTACCTTGTCAGTTCTAACTACATAAACCAATTTATGAGTTTCAGATCCAGTTCCAGTTCCAGTACCAGGAACTGGAACTGAAGCTCGGAACTCGAGCTTCAGGACAGTTCGACATGCGTCACGCACCCTGAGCCGACATGTTTTTTTTGTTATACCATGGGGTGCCCTGACTGAGAAAATGTCAAAACTCGTCTGTTGAAATCATAACTGTGTCCAGCGGGATCGCGGAAGGTCATTAAAGCCTTATGGCCCATTACGTATAAAATGCAACTGTTTTGGATTTGGCTGAAATTTTGATAGGTTGTAGAAAAAGTGATTCTGAACAACTTTTGTAAGGGTCACAAGTCGAAATTTTCTGAACTGATACGTCCAGGAGCGATATTCGCAAACAAAAATTACACAGAAATGCATTGTCACATTGTCATGCTTTCATCGTTATAGATATTCTATGTAATGGGCCATAAATGTGTCAATGACCAATTGTGACCTCTGTGGGACACAGTTATAATTTCAACGGACGAGCTTTGTCATTTTCTCAGTCGGGGCACCGCAGGGTACAAGAAAAAAATATGTTGTGCCTGGGTGCGTGACGCATGTCGAAACTCTCCCTTGTCAGTTCCAAATGGAACTGAAACAACATTAATATTCGGTGCGCATAATTGTGCTATATATTATTGTACCCATCAGTCTCTGTTTGAAACAGTAGGGTTCCTTCCGAATATCATGCCGATAGTGGCTGTAGCCGTCCGGCCCACGTAGGTTCCATTTTTGCCTTCAATGGAATCGAATTGAATTTTATTGAATTTTTGTCATCATTTAACATTCCTTACAACAATGTAAACATTGATTCATGAGTAAGTGCTAGTGACCAATTTTTCAGGAGATACGCAAATCACAAAATTATTCAAATCAAATCAAATTTTATTTTTTAACCTTGCAGAAATGTTGTTAAACATCAGAATTGACCAAATAAAAACACAGATTTAATGTAAGGTTGTTTACTGTTTAGATTTTCCGAACGCAATGGCCGTGTAGGGATCATCTTTATTTCCAGCTTTCAAGTTTCCCGATATGATATCCAATGTAAAATTTTGACAGTCTCACCCTCCAGTAGTTAAATCAGTTGCAATTTTGCGATGTTCTTCAATTTTTGGTGAAATGTATAAAATGGCAGTCACGACCTCTCCAACTGCATCTGGTAACGGATATTTGTGTTGAATTTTTTTATTGTCTGGTTTAAACACCTCATTTTGTCGCATCCAAATGACTTTGTCACCCACGGCTATTGGGTGACAAATTCATCATCATGGCTGGACGGCCATGATGATAAATACGTCTTTTACTTTCTTTGAGTAAATTGTACATCTCCACCACTTCTTCAGTCACAGAATCTCCTACTTCCAATTGTCTAATTAGGTTATATTCTTTTTTACATTCTTTTTCTTTACTTCCGTAAAATCTTTTAGACATTTTCCAAAAGAAACTAATACGAATACATGGACACTAACTTTGAATGAGTTTTTACAAATTGAGTAATGTTCGACGATACGTTAAACTTTAATTAGTGAAATATTTTAGATTAGTATCAATTACACAAATAAAATTTAACCATATGTTCATCATTTATCAAACTGGGGGTGGAACTAATCAGTTGGAATTTGCAAATGCTCATTTGTCATTGCATCAGTTTTGTCAACAAAATGTTATCTGCAGTACTGGAATATACGCAAGTCAGAGTCAACAAGGCTACTATTAGAGTCAACTAGTCAAGTAAAATTAGGACTGATACAAAATAATACTTAATATTGGAATGAATTCATTTTGATTCTTTGGCGATAGATGGCAGGCAAGGCGGTGGGGGAATTTTTTTTGTAAGTTGCTACGGCACATGTTAGAGAAGGAGCTAGGCAACACATGAGACAGATAATTGGGCAGGCTAACATTCAAATCAATCCATAACAATAAATGCGTAATAGACTGTTTGTGTTGAAGTAAGTTCATATCCTTATCCTCTCTTGAGACAAAGTCTGAACTGAAGTGGCCGTCAGTCTAAGCCAGTCCTAAATTATACTTACAAGGCGTTAGAAATTCCACCAAGTTGGTAGCACAATTTGCTACCCTCGGTTGGAATGACGGACTAAGGGCGGCTCGCCGGAAATTAATATGGCATTAGAAAAATGAATTCTGAGATTAATTCACGACATACCGCACAGTGGATTGTATTCCAAAGTTCTCGGTGAGTTACTAATCTGTCGATGCCCACACGTCAAGATCTGGACTGCAACTGAAATCTGACCAATCCCAGATATATAAAGCAATGCTCCAATACAAACTTCTTACGGGGTGAGCATTCATTTTTGGAGCAAAAGTAGGACATCGTATTATGAAATTATGGGGCCGCAGAATGCCACCAGAATATTCCTGAGCTAAGCTGTACGCTATGATTTTCTCAGATAGTGCAAACTGACACGCGTGTACAATTAAGTAAAATTATTTAATAACTCCACTAATGATTGTAGTTGGAACGACTACGACATACATGTGTATGGTGTACTGTTATAGAAGGACAACAACAGCCATAGTGTCTTATCTAATAGAATTTGAAAGAATGTCAAGGTTGTTGTTTCTCCAATAATATACAAGCGACGAACATAAATCATTAGAGGTCTGTAGGAATTTAGCCGTGCATAAACTGATGCTCCCTGTTTCAAGTTTTAAGATTCAAGATTTCTTTATTAACAATTCAATGCATAACATTCCTCACAACAATAAGGATAAATCCCAATTGATCCATCGGTGAGTGTTCACCTGTTCACCCTTCATGTCATTAATTAAAGCCTGAGATTCAGTAGTAATATTTGCTGCATGTGAAACAGAACATAGAAAATATAACAACTCTTAAAATCTCATGAGAGATAGACCAACCGTGTGGACAAACCTTAAGAGTTGAAGACATACACAGACACTTGTATTCCTGGTATAAGCCAAATTCAGTGCACGTAGAAAAGAAGGTGTGTTTCACAGCTGAATGAAAAGAATGCGAATGGGATCAGTTTGTATTTTGAAATATTATCTGTGTCAAGGAGTGACATAAAATATTTAGGATTCGATGCACCCCCAAGTGCTATCAGGAATTGTGATGTGCAATAAGCGTATCATCCAATCACAATTCTCGTTGCAGGTGACGTCCAGTCCCTCCGAACTTTGTTTTCCTCCTCATTTAGGCATGAAAATTAGAAAATTTGTCTGTAATTTTGTGATACGGTAATTCAAGTTAAGAGTAGGTGATAAGGAACATGAATTTTCCACAGTTCACACAACCGAGTTTTTTATGTTTACAATTCAAGGTGACACTTTTCTGAAAGATACGTTCTTCGAATTGTTAACCAACAAAAATATTAATAGCGTTTTACCCTCAAACTCCCGATTCATTTTGACTAATTGGGTGACAAAATTTGCGACCTTGTCAGCGCCCTGAGTAGTGTGTTGAAATGAAGCCATGTCGCTCCAATGAACGTTGTGACGGAAATTAAGTTCATAAAAAGCCTCCTATGAGTGACATCCATGCAACAAGCATCTTGTACGAGACAAAAAGACATAAAACTGGATGTACAAACAAAGTATAGAACCGTCAAGTAATAACTGATTAATTTTCAAATGGACTTTGTCTTCCTCATTGTACTCGTAGCATCGTCTACCTCAAAAGGGCCCGCTCCAAATTCATTACCCACCGTCTCACCCAAAAAATACAAACTTTCATTGTTGTCCCCAAATTTATTTTAAAGAAACTGTTCGGTGGATTCACAGCTTTGCTCATTGCTATACTTGTATCTCTTATCATAACAATATAATACCTTGACATTTAGAAAGTATCATGAAGTTTTGAGCTTTCGTAACTTTAGTTTCCAATTGACATGAAGACTGAAATCCAATGTAATTTAAATCTATTTGTATTGGCATCGTGACTTACCCTTGTCCTGGAACTTGGCCTTGACATTTTTGATGGGGTCGTAGGGGTCGACCTCCAAAGTAATGGACCAGTCAATGTTTTGACAAAGATCTGCATAGCACCTCGTCGTGGTGATCGCGTAGACACAGAACCAAGTAAAGAGTCGATTCCTTTAGGACGACGTCATCCTTTCCTGCAAGGATCAAACGTTGTTGATCCCATAACCTGGGGGAATTCCTTCCTTGTCTTGGATTCTTGCTCCTCGATCTATCGAGCTGCTTTCCGGCGAAGATCAAAATTTCCGTTAATCGGGAGAAATTCCCTAAAATAAACAACCAAAAATTTTTTTTGGTAGTATGTGGTAGTCTGTGCCCCTGAAATCTTTATAAACAACTAGAGAACCCTCGCGCGATACAATCGCACAAAGTAATGCCTTATCACTCTTCTGGTTAGGTTGTGCAACACTAAAAATTCTACAACCCGTAAACCCGTCAAAAAGGCACCGTCCGGTGAACCCGTTACCATGCGCGACACCTGTCGGGCAGGTTTGGACTCGTCGTTTACTTTAGTCAGACGGGAGCGGGATATTTGTTTGCACAGCCACCAAGAAGGGGAGAAAAACTCTAACCCAGAAGAGATCGTGCATAGACCAATAGATACATTATATTTTAAGGCTTTAACGTATTATACAGGGCGTTTACTATCTCTCAGACTACTTTGAAACTTTTTTTTGAAATTTTAATATTTCAAGATTTTAAATTTTATTTATTTTGTGAAATGTTGAACTTGACTTTTTTTTTCGAATTAAAAAAAAATGTGCACCGACGTCAACAAATATGTAATTGAGTTAGCGACGCGCAAAGTTTCAAAGTAGTCTGAGAGATAAAAAAAACACCCTGTATTGCAGGATACAATTTTTTTTCATTCATTCTAATGGAGCAAAAAACTTTATCAAATGATAAAATTTGAAAACCTGTTCTCTGGTTCTCTAATGGATATTTAAGTGATAAAAAATATATCTACTGGGGCTCCATTTTTTTAAAAGAAGAGTTAAATACGTTTCATCCAAAGTTCTCAAACAATGATATGTGAAGGCTTGATTCCCTTCAATGTTACTTGTAAATGAGTTGCGTTTTACAATTTAATGAAATAGTTTTTCTTAAAGTTCTTCTTTTAGTTTAAATCGCATATGGGACTTACTCATGAATTCTACAGCAACATTACGGAGACAAAACACTTGCTGGTATCGCGTCTTCTCAGTTCTCACTAGATTAATAAATGGTAAACAGTTCTGGTTAACAGTTTGGGCCGTTTTTTTAGTTGTGGTTCTGGTACGTATGAAAACTTTGATTATTCACAACGTATTTTATACGAAAATCTAAGTATTAACGGATGCGCTCTTCAACATAAAAAGGATTAAATGGAAATTCGAGCTGAGCCAATAAGAGTTCGCAGATAAGTTTTGTATGGATAAGAGTGGATTGGATTGGATTGGATTCTTTATTTACGTGTTTTTTCCAAATGCATTCACACATACAAGTATGCTCGTTGTTT
>JAQFYE010003536.1:0-15076 GCA_034694305.1 Protaphorura glebata
TCAGCCAAATGTCCTATTTTAATTTGACCACGGACAATTCTGTAATTTTGTGCTATTCAATTAATTGGCATTATATTTATTCGATTCATTGGTTCATTGTATTAAATTGAGAAACGTCAATCAATTGTGAGTTCCTACAGACTTTTATTCGCCGGAATTACAAGTTTTAGGCTCATACTAGTTGTCTCAGTTCTAACCAACACCTTGGCTATTCAACAAACTAGCTTAACTTTTTATCCCATCTTCATAGCTCTACTCTCGTATTGAATCTAATTTCATTAATTTGCCCGTTCTCATGCTGTTTAAACTTGTCATGTGTTAATTCACAATAATTAGAATGACTTTGAAATAAGAACTCACTGTAAATGGTTAAGTAATATGACAATAAACTCAAACTCGTAAAGTTATACAGACATTTAATATCAAATGCGTATCACGACAAGTCCTGGCGCGACTGAAAACTGAAACGTTACACAACTATTTAATTCTGATAGTTCTTCGCAATGGTGAATTCAAAGAAGATCCTTTTGATCTATATTGTTGTTATCATACTTGGTTCTATTCTTCTGAATGCATTCAAGGTTTTTAATGTGAATGACGAATCACAACAGTTCGTGAAGAATAATGGAACTTATTCATTGATTGGAAATGATTCCCGATGTGCACAATTCAATGGTAGTAAATATCCGAACGCCGAATTATCGAAATTAAGAAGAATTACCCTCATTGAATGCGCAGGGTTGGATCCAGAGAATTTTCTCAAATTCCTAGAGAAACATTTTCAGACAATAGAATCCATTAATTTGTTCAAAGTGACAATCAATGGGAATTTTACAAGACAAATTTACCTTCCAAATTTGAAATCCTTTCACTTGAGAATGACAACGGATCCCGTCGGTGGTTCCGATTCCCCAAACGCAAAACTCTTGGAACCATTTCTATTCTTCAAGACTAGCAATAATTTTCACCATTGGGAACTGAAGGATATTTGGAAGCAAGGAGTTAAGGTGACCGTCATCGTTAATTCATTCACTGTACTTGAAATTAATCAAGACCTCGGGATTTTCAAATCGGATTTACGTGAAGCTACGGATCCCATTATGAAAAACATTGATTCAAACTTGACAGACTTGGAAATATCTTTCGCAACATTGAGCGATGTTACTTATAGAATACTAAACAAAGGATCGTTGCAGAAAGTAGTACTGCGGTATGTATCCCTTGACAGATATGATAACTTCATCAACAAGGAATTTACAAATCTGCGTATATTTGGATGCAGTGGCAGTGGTTTTGCGTGTTACATGTCATTTGAAATGTCAACCATTTCTTCGTTGAATCAATTAGCACTCGACTACACACGACTTTCGACTTATAAAATACCACCAACTCCGTTTGTTCTTGACAGTCTACAATTATGGTGCGATTTACGATGGGACTGTGGCGATAGTGATTTACTAAATCGCTATTATCAAGCAAAATCGGTTGCAGTTAGGACTGAAATTCCATCCATCCAATTACTTGGCAATTTACTCAAGATGGACAAAACAATTTGGATTCATTACAGCTTCCTTGAATACAATGGTCCTGGAGACAAGAAAAAGTTTCAGAGTTTTCTCAACTCTTTCTGTGATTGTTCTTCGGTACTAAATACGAAATCCTTTATTCTGAACAAAAATTCCGACTCAAAATGGTTTGGAGAAAGTTTGAATAGACACGTTCAAATAAATCCAATCACTGGACAGCTTTCTAAAATGACTGATATAGATATGTGGTATTTCTTCACTAGACCAACAGATGAACCAACGATTCCGGCAAACTGTAGTTCTCCCGATGAATTAATAATTGGACATGTACAGTTTCAAAATGGAACAACAGAAGATGTGATTCAAAGATCGAATTGGATTCGTAATATTACGTTAATAGAACACGTCATAATTGATGCGGACAGATTTCTGTCATTACTCGAAAATAATCAAGACTCATTGGAATCAATTTACTTGATGGAGGTGAAATTGATTGGGTCATTTAAAAGAAAAGTTTATTTACCAAATCTAAGAAAATTTACGATGTGGATTGGTGATAATCTGGACGTCATTCCAGCTGATCATATTTTGGAGTCTTTCCTTTTCTTTACTACAAAACGAGAGTCGATGAATTGGAAATTGAGTGATGTTTGGCTGCAAGGTGTAGACGTCACATTCTTTAAAGCTGAGCCATACGGAGGTGCAAGCACTGGCCACACTGACCTCGTGATTGATTGTTCTACAGGAATCATCAAGTCTAGTGTTCAATCCAGTGAAACTATTGTTAACAATGCGTTAATGAGTGGAGAAAATATAAGTGTGATTGCACTGTCTAAGATTCACGTTTCGAAACCACCACAGTTACAAACAACGGCATTCGTATCTAAAATTATTCTGCAGGATGTAATTTTTGAAAATGGGTTTGATGAGTATATCAAGGGATTTGAAAATTTAAGAGTGATTGGATTGAGCCAAAAATATGATTATATGTGTAAAAATTCTGAAGTTGTACAAAATATTTCAAGTTTCCCTTCGACTCTTGTTCGACTAACAATGGAGAACACTTACTTGCGGATTAGCAGTAAGACTCCTTCCATTATTGATTTGGAAGAATTCGTTTTTAGTTTTTCAATGGATTGTCCCGACATAATCCAGGTTGTGACTGACACCATACACAAATATTTCAATGCAAAAAGCATATTTCTGAAGACTGAAAACCTCGAGATAGAACTGCTTAAAAATGCAATGAAAATGAAAAATGTGACTTTGATTTATTACGAAGCAAGCAATATCACTGCTTCACAATCACATAAATCATGGAGAGAATTTACGACAGAATTTGGACTTGAAACTGCTAAGAAATTAATTCTTCGACGTCAGCCAAATACGGGGAACTGGATTGGACAAGACATTAATGGATACGAATCGTGGAAGTACAAGTGCCCATCTCTTAGTGTTTCCCTAATGTATTTATTTTACTTCAAATCACATGACGAAGATTGCAAAACTCCGTGAGGTTTCCAAAAATATTTATATAACAGATTAGTAAACTAGATTTAAAACTTTTCCTGTTGATAATATTATACTGTGGGAATAAAATGTATGAATAAGTGGAGATGTGAGGCAAGGTTTGGTATGCCCATCGGTGTAAAACAAAATTCCCTGTGATTGCCTTTCAAAATACATCGGCTTGACCAGAAGAATACTCTGCTTACGTATAACGTATCATCAGAGAGACGAGAAGAAGCACAGTCGAAAATCGGCCATAGCCAATCTTACTTTGGGCTTACTTTCGTAATATTAAAATACTTCATGACTCAGCAAATCCGGATATTTCCACAGATTCAAAGAAGGTCTGTATACCCATGAGACTGCTAAAAGTCTAAGCCAAGTCATTGCAAACAGTCCGATTTGGACGCCTTCATTTCCGCCCATTTTAACCCATGTTGACAGCGAAACCTACGTTTGTTTTGTTATGCGCTGTGGTATTTTGTGACTTGGAATTCGTTAAATTGATCTTGAATTTCTCTCGGTCCTAAAGGAGGGAACGAGGCCTTCTGAAAGTTCGATTAAAGGGAATTTTGTTGCAATATGTCTCCCCATTATTAAATTAGACGTGAAAACAGTATTGGACGACCAAGATTGTACACTTAAAGATATCACTTCATTCGAAAGGAGAACAAATTAATTACATCCCATTCCAAGATTTAATCAACGCTTTCCTTCACCTGAGAAGGAAAAGAGATAAGGCTCTGACGAAATATAATTTATAAGTATTTTGGATCGTCCCATAATTTGGCGAATTGTGCTGTATCAGATAAAATTGTTAAAAGTGTGGTCTGTAATTGGGGTTCTCCTACAAATTCATAATTTATTGCATTACTAGCAATTTGGCAGGGTCGGAAAGGAACTAAGAAGGAGTGTGGCTGGCGCTGCTGCTTATGAAACTTCCAAGAGAAGAAATATATCCTTTGCCGCTTCTTTCGGCCAATTTAAATTTCAGTAAATAACGGAAAATTCCTTCGACTGTATGATCGTGTTGCAGCATTTGTTTAATATCTATTGTATCCATTCTTTCTGAACGCGGAAGAGATACGAATTGTTTGGGTCAATGGGCAATGTGCACTGTTTCACCGTCGAAGAAATGTTTCAATACTCTCAGGGTTAAAATGAAGGACGTTATTAAAAAAACAGGAAATCAGAAAATGTTTCTAGAGTTACCCAGACGTATTCCTGATGGGGTCCTGCCCCTTTCAAGAACATTTTGCTGGTATTATTGTTTTTGGCTAGACTGCGTCATAAATATTCTTTCAACGTTACTAATCGTAAGTATCCGGTACTTTGCCGTCTGCCAATCGAATTAACAGCGTGTAAGAGCAAGACAATAGTAGACGCTTAAAAATACTGAAAACACTTTACGAAATTTTTACTTCGGCTGGTCTGAAACCATCGCTACCCTTCCTGTATATTCGAAATTGGATTTTTAATAAATAAAAAAATGCTTTAAGGAAAAGGCGTGATTCCTCGGTGGATGTCCGATAAAAAGAGAGAAATAAAAAAAAAATAAAAAAATCGCACTCTCGGGTCTCGGACGAGACGATTTTGACGGACTCTCGACCCTCGGTAAATTTTTTTTATTTTTTTTATTTCTCTCTTTTTATTGGACATCCACCGAGGAATCACGCCTTTTAAGGCATTTTTTATTCCACTCTTTTGAGTGAAATATTTTTCTTCACGGTAACTGACTAAACAAAAACAAAAATTTCCCCATGGTAACTGTGATAAGGAGAAATTATTTTGCCACAGGAAATTAATACCCCCGCGCGATTACCCCTCTGAACCGAACTCATCCTTTCCATAAAGCAGGTGACGTTTTCCGAAATTTTTAAAGTATTACTAGTCTCAGGGTTAAATTGAATTTTTCTCTTAACATGAAGTTTTTCATAGTTTCAAGTTTTTTTGACAAATTCCCAAAAAACACGCACCCCTCCCCTGCAGTCCACCCCCGTCCCCTCCACATGACAGAAAGACCTATCTCTCCTGGGTTGACTGGAATGGGTATCTTCAATAAATCATAGCAAAGCGTCAGTAAATCCCACAGAGCTGGGAAATAGTTCAAAATGTCCGCAAAAACCTCTAAATTTAAATGAAAAAATAAAAAAGCCAAATATTTTTTCTGCTTCAGCCTCAAAAACTCAAAAAACATGGTTTTTGGACGACGAATCTGTTGTAGTTTCCTTGAATATGAGAAAAAAACTTAAAGATTCCACTTATTTCTGTATTTTTTGATGGACCACTTTTTTTTATTCCTTATTTTTTTTCGAATAACGCTTAGTTTCTGAAATAAAACCCGGACAAGGTTTTGACCCCCCGGGGGAAACGCATACCTAAGCGTAGCTCGACATTGCACTGGTTGTGCATGTCGGATGGCATTTCTCTACGTTCATGGGCTATCCCGTCGTGTCCACCTCGGAAAAAGTATATGTTTAATAATTTGAAACGCTATTGAAACCAACCTCTTATCGAGTTCTCATTCCGTTTTTTGGATGAACTTATTTTATATTATGTACACAATATTTTCTCAATGTTTGAATTGGAAACACACAATGGTGTTCTGGCATGCGTCAATCCGCGTGATCGGTCCAGATAAACCACGGGCAAACCACGTGCGTTCAGTATTGTGACTTCAGGAGTTCATAAATGCTATCGAATGTTAAAACTTGATGTTATACTCAATTTACTTGACTTCGGTGTTCGAATAAATTAACATTTATTGAGACCGGCCATCAGCTAGCGAGGTTCTGACCTCTAATTAATAAGTGAAAATGTCTGGATTTAGTCATGAATCATACAAGGTGAGAGTTTTGTTTTGGCGAGCATCACGCACGTATCATCAAATAAAATGTGATACCCAGGTAGTGATGTCAATCGCCTGTAGCTGGTTCATTTTTCATAATTAGGTGTTAGTCGTTAGTGTACACGCTGGAGTAAAGGAAGAACCTTAACGGAACCTGTCAGTTAGGTTACTCTTGGAAAATGACTCCGTTCCTCCCTATTAAGCAATCTATTTGTGTAACAATGTCAATGTAATAAATTTCACATTTGTGTGTACCCCAAAAAACTCAACTGGCAAAAGCTTGAGAACTGCGTATACATTACTGCAGGAAAGAGTGCGTTGCCACTCTTGTTGAAAAGCCGACCAGCACGTGGTACGTACATAGATTCCTCTATTTGGTCAGTATTTTCAGAATGAATAAGAGGACCATTTGGGAAGCTAACAGGCTATCCGTTTAAATACGTATGAAAGACGCTGGAGGTTGTGTGCGTTTTTACAAAATAGTTTTCTAGACGAACATTTTCTGGCATGTTTCCACGAATGAATTGTTATTTGCATAAACTATAATTCGTTCATTCATCAAAATTCGTAACACTCGTCATTAGGTTGGACAAAGAAATTCGTGCAAAAATTGTTCACATTATTCCAATTTAGCTCGCCCACTTATCGAAATTGTTTAGAATTGTGTAGCACTTAAGAAACATCACCTCCACCTAGTGTCCGAATAGTTCAAGACACACCTACTGCGCCGAAAAAAATCATTTCGTATCATTAAAAAACGCATATATTTAAAGAACAGGAAATCTTCTTCTTCAGTATACTTATCTTCCTTATTGTCGTGTCCGCCCATGAGTGCATTCGCACATGATTTACGAACGAGAGCTCATTATTTGAGTGTCCAGAGTTTACGATCCACAACCTGCTAAATGAGTTATAAAAACATCACCGATACCGAGTGACAACACTCTTCCATTAAGGGTGCACGCTTTGGACATTAAGTTCGTGAAGATTTGAGAAGAATCCATTTGAGGATGTCGAAGATAAATCGACCCGTGTCGAAAAGTCTCATCAGAGTCCCCTTGCTATAGGCATGGGCAGTAAATCGAGACTTATCGATACGGGTCGACTTATCTTCGACATCCTCAAGTGTATTCTAAAATTTTCAGTGAAGCTTCGTGGAAGGAACCAGGGGTTCATAGCGTATCATTTTCTTCAAAAAAAAAATTCTCGAATTTTAAAACGAAATATTCGTTTGTATGGTCAGTGGACCTTAAGGTCCAAAGCGTGCACCCTTAAGAGCTACTGACATGATCATCAAGACATATAACACCAGAAAGACGCACCCTTGGTTTAGGGAAGAACCGGATTGCATAAATTCAAACTCCATTTTTATTTCTTAAAAAACAGATAAGGTGTCTTGGACCCATCGACAGCAACCCAGTGGTTGACTTTAATTCAACTCACTAGTCTGATACACCATGTCCATTAGACATTTTTTTTCACACTGCAAAATATGAAATTTATTTCAAAATTACAAAATGTTAGGTGTACTTATTCTGACCACTATTTTATTTGTGTGGCACAGTGTCGAAAACGGAAGTGCAAATGAACTCACTAAACTAAGTCTGAATGGTGAAACTGTACTGGTCAAACATGCCAACTACGAATGGTTACATTATACATTGAGGGCTTATCTTGCATCTGACCCATGTTTGTTTTTCTGAGGAAAATATAATCTCAATTTTAATTGCATTTTGTTTGTAGTCGATTCATTGATAAAAAATAAGGACCGCTATTCCAAATAAACTGACCAATAAAAATATTTTGAGTAGAAATATCGTGCCCGTTCAAAATATCCACAAGATCTTACTTCTCACGACAAACTAAAATATTGTCCGAAACATTTTGGTAACCCTGGTCTAAATCTGACGTCACCTGTTCTGAATAGTGCTCCTTCCTGATTTTTTTTTAAATTGCATTACGTTAAATGTAACAATATTTTTATAAATAATCAACTTTGAATGGAATGTAGAACTATCATGAGTACAGATATATCCAGATAATCTAGTATGTTTCTAGTCCTGAAAACAAAAGACTTCAATATCATAGTTCACAAGTGGTACAAAATGTGCAGGATTGTGTTTTCTCTTGATTAATTAAATACTATGACATCATAAGAAGTAATAAATACACTCAATAAACACGGATTTTTAAATCACGAACACCACTCTCATGTAATTGCACATTATTGAAAAAGTCAGGAACATCCATTTCGACATAAAATATACATGTGGAGAGTTAGATCCCGCCGAGCCGACATTTCTGGTCATTGCACTACTACTTTGAGTGCAAAGACAATTCGAACCCGAACGCAACAAATGAAGCCAGAATTCCAAAGGAGTAAATTAGAAAGACTTGAGGAACCAGTAACTGTCCATTTCGGAATCCAAGAGGGAAAACTGTGGCTGGCTCTTGAACATAGACTGCATGATTCAAGTCGACATACTTCACTTTATTTTGATCTTGAGTTCTATCAAAATACAAACGCAGTACAAACTGAGTATTCCAATGATCGTATATTCCAGAAGCATGAAATACTTGAAACATTAATTCCATCTCTTTTTCAGAAGGCCCAGTAAATATCCACATCCGCGGAGTCTGAGCAATTTCTTCCGGACTAATCGGGCATTCTTTACTCCCATTGACTAGTGTTAATAGCTCTCGTTGCATGGTAAGTGGGTAAGCATTTCCCACAATACCCGTTGTCTTCGGCTCAAATGCAAGTCGTTGAAGATATGTGGAGTGGTTTTGTACGGTCTCGGAATTGTCGAACAAATACCTCAACAAATCGCCGAGGTGTTGGCCATTTCTTTCTCGTTTCAATTGTACATCCTGATATGTGGAAGTTAACCGCAATTGTTCACGATTATGGATGAAATCTTCACTAAACACGACCGTGTATTTTTGTTCCACTAAGTCAACGAATGTCAAGCTTTCGCTTTTACCGGTCGGACTGATTGTACTGCTGGTTAAGTATCCATTATAGTAACCAATTAAAATTAAACATGAGATCATCCAAAATACAATTATTTTTTGATTTCCCTTAGTTTTTCCGGGTGGTTGAACAAATAAAACAGAAAATATTGAAAGAAAGTTGGACACATAAGATTTATTGTTAGCCGTCATCAGGCCCACAATTATGACAACAGCAAGTGCGACTAATCCCCACAGCCCGGACGAAAATGGCCGCCGTAAGTCATTAAATGTAAAATATTCTGAAATATCTGTTGTCAGAGTTGGATCAGCACAATATATAAATTTAATCCCACTGGATTCCGTCACAACTGCATCATATCTCACCCCCAGCAAATTTCCATCAGATTCAGATGGCGTTGTTCTTAAATGTATTGTTGATACGTCCTTGTTCAATTTCTCATAGCCCGGAGGTGCAAATTGAATTGAAGAATTACAAACAGTCATTAATTCTTCGAGTGCTTTCAAAATGGCTATGAATGGATGACTCATAGTGTTGGAATTTCTAAATGTTATTTTAGACACTTCCAGGTATTTCACAGTAACCCATTTATAGTTGGCATGTTTGACCAGTACAGTTTCACCATTCAGATTTGGTTTAGTGAGTTCATTTGCACTTCCGTTTTCGACACTGTGCCACAAAAATAAAATAGTGGTCACAATAAGTACACCTGACATTTTGTAACTTTGAAATAATTTCATTTTTTGCACTGTAAAAGCAAATTTTTTCTAATGGACATGGTGTATCGGACTAGTGAGTTGAATTAAAGTCAACCGGTGGTGTGGTGTCCATGGGTCCACGACACAATATTTGTTTTTTAAGAAGTAAAAATGGAGTTTGAATTTATGCAATGCGCTTCTTCACCAAACTAAGAGTGCGTAAGTCATATATAAAGTCCTTCCGGTGTTAATGTTATGAGTGTTGTCTTGTGTATCGGTGATGTTTTTATAACTCATTTAGCCAGTTGTGGATCGTGAACTCTGGAAATAATGAACTCTTGTACGCAAATCATGTGTGAATAGACTCTTGGGCGGACACGGCAATAAGGAAGATGAGTATATTGAAGATGTCCTGGTCTTTAAATATATGCGATTTTTAATAATACGAAATGGTTTTCTTTGGCGCAGTAGGTGTGTCTGAAACTTGTTGGACACTAGGAGGAGGAGATGTTTCTTAAGTGCTACACAACTCTATTCAATTTTGATAATCGGGCGAGCTAAATTGTAATAATGTGATCAATTTTTGCACGAATTTCTTTGTGCAACCTAATGACGAGTGTTGTAAATTGTGATGATGAACGAATTATAGTTTATGCAAATAACAATTCATTCATGGAAACGTGCTTGTTAGAGAATGTTTGTCTAGAAAACTATGTTGTGAAAACTCCTTACAACCTCGAGCGTCTTTCATAAATATTTAAATTGGTAGCCTGTTAGCTTCCTAAATGGTCCTCTTATCCACAACAATTCATTCTGAAGAGACTGACCAAATACAGGAATTCATGTATCTACCACGTGTCGGTCGGCGTTTCAACAAGAGTGGCAATACACTCTTTCATGCGATAGTAATCTAATGCAGTACTCAAGCCTTTGTCAGTTGAGTTTATTGGGATACATACAAATGTGAAATTTGTGACATTGACATTGTTAGATTGTTACACAAATAAATTGCTTAATAGGAAGAAACAGGATCATTTTGCGAGAGCTGGTTCTCTTCGAAGTATAATGGAACCGATTGCAGTGCACGTAAATATTAACACATGGCAACGCCAAAGTCAAAAATAGTAATCTAACTGACAGGTTCCGTTTAGGTTCTTCCTTTACTCGAGCGTGTACACTAACAACAAATTATGAAAATTAATATGAATAGCTTGGACTCGCGAAACGTAGAACCATTACTTGTACGGCAAATAGGGTAATTCGTATGAACCAATGTTTGTACTGGTATAAGAACGCGAGTTAAAAGTGAAACCTAATTTACATTTAGATGAATGGGTTCGTCTTGGTATTTGCAAAGTAGCGGAATTTCATTTAGTGTGAACAGGACACTTTACAAACACCAATTTATTTTTGAGTCAGTTGTCCCGTTGAGTTCATTCATTTCAAACCAAGGTGACCAACCTTAAAAATTTCTCTCGAAAGATTGGACATTGATATACGATTTCGATCCAACATTTAAAAAATTATTGGAGAATTGTGTCGGAAACTATCATCTCATATCCATGATGAATCCGACGACGCGCTTAATATCGAAAATATTGTTGTCTCTAGTTCTAATCTTAAAAGTCATGGGACAAGAATTATCTGAATTTCAATCACTTCATACTCGTCAAGTTGGACGCATCTTTGATAGTAAATCTCGTGACGATTCACACGCACTCCTTCAGACCTCATTCATGGCACTTATGGACACATCGACGCCCTCACAAAATGGTGACACGCCAGAGGGAGGGCGATTAATTGAGTTGGCTAAGATTGAATCACCAACGCCAATCACAACCAGTGTAGAATGGATTCTTGGAAATAATACAAGTGTGGTGCCTCTCTTAGACTCCAATCCCCTCTATGAGTTCCAACCAATACAGTAGTGTTGACACATTGAAAGTGTTCACACCTTTAAGAGTCGAGTAAGGAAAGGATATGATCTCTGACTTCTATGTTATTCTTTAGAAATGCCTGAAAGTGTATTGGCTTATGCGCTTCTGAATCGTGCTAAAAAGGTAGGTTGTGACGCCTTAGTTCCGGTTCGGAACGATCTAGCCTTTGTGTCTCTATACTTCCGCACATGAGTCCGGCCTCACCGGTACCCCTAATGCCTCCTTTACGGGGAGGGGAAGGACAATTTGAGCGCTGATTTGAAATTAATGAAGAGTGACAAGGAAGGTAACAGCTCGAGGTCACTGGGTGTCATCCTACTGAGCGCAAAAAACGGTTCAGAGATGGCAATAGAAGTTTGGGGCGAGAGTGTGCGCTCAAAGTCGGTGGTTCTCCCCAACACTTCTCCAACATTCAGAACAAGCACCTCCTCTTTTTGGTCTTTATTCCGTCCAATATGTCGGATCAGGAGAATGTGACAACCCCGACAGGAGGAGACTACTTCAGAGGGTCAATAAATCCACAGTGTTTAATGCCATTCTGGAAATACATTTTAGCATAGTGGAACGAGCTGCCAATACAGCCAACCCGGTTTGAATCCCGGTGGTTGTATTGAGGTTCTTCTTCACTCGAGTTTTTCCTCCAATACTCCTGGTACCTTCTCTAGTTAGTTTGGAAATAAACAGTCGAGATCGAAATTTTTTCCATGGAAGGATTATGCGATTGAAAATCTGGAATGTTAGGTACTTACTGTATATAAAAAACAATTAAATTCCAACGGACCACCCGTGCGGAAAGGTTAAATACAGTAAAATAAAAAGGAAGAAAGAAACGCAACACAACTACATAATTAAACACAATACATATTACAAAATGAAATAGTATTTCTTAATTTTCGCGTAGTTATACCGTGTAAAGTTGGAAGTACAGATGTCACAAGTTGTGCTGTGTAAGGGTAAAAATACAAATGTTAAAGTAGAAGATTCGGGATTTTTTCTGAATTTTTTATTTGCCCAATATTGGTTAATTTTAATTGCATTATTAAAATATTTTCTTTCATTTTTCTGACAATTCCATTTCAAAGACATAATTTAATTGTTGAAAACGGCGTTTGGAGAAATAGAAACCAGATTGTGGAGTAGCTTTTTTAAAGGATGGGCTGATAGGGCTTCGCTTCGCTCGCTTTTCTGTGGCACAACAACCGATACGGGATGACTATATTTCCAAGGCATATTATTAGCATTCTAATGCATACAAGCTTAGATTATTAGCACTTGATGTCAGAGCTATAAGTACTTCTTAAAATGACCCATTATTTTGTATTCTCCTCTCAATTACCGTTCCATAGATACCCAACTTGACCAGTTAAATAATTTCGGCAGAAAATTTCGGCCAATAGTCGATACCGTAATTTCGGTTTCGGTACCGGTCTCGGCTGAAAGTTTTGGTACATCACTAGTCTACATCATGTGCTATTGACGTGAAATAAGTACATTAGGGAAACGTCAAACTTATATTGTGTACTTCCCCGCTTCGCTTCCATCAACAATCAACACTTTGTCCAATCCAGTTATCCTTATCACTATTTGGCTGACGCCGAAGAATTAATTTCTGAGCAGTTTCGAGTCCAAATTCTTCCATAAATTCTCTCCGTGTTTTTCAGATTGTGAATAAGCGATATTATTTCTTGCTTCATAATAAATCCAAGTCACATTTTTCATTTTCATTGTATTTTTAAGCAATTCTACCTCGGGGTTTCCAGTCTTTGGAAATATTCTCTTTGCATTGAATAATTTGTGTATAGTGTCAGTCACAACCTGGATTATGACGGGACAATCCGGTGAATTACTAAAATCCAATTCTTCCAAATCAATAATGGAAGGATTCTTACTGTTAATCTGCAAGTAAATGTTCTTCAGTGTCAGTCGAACAAGAGTGGAAGGGAAACTGAAAATATTTTGTAAAACGTTAAAGTATTTGCATAGATAATCAGACTTCTGACTCAATTCAACCACTTTTAAATTTTCCCGTTCATTAAAAAATCCCTATATTCATCAATCCCATTTTCAAAAGTTACATCATGCAGAGTAAGGTTGGACACAAATGATGTTGTGTGTACAGGCGGAGGTCTTGAAACGTGAATTTCAGACAGTGCAATCGTACTTAAATTTTCTCTATTCATTAACGCATTTTTAATAATAGTTTCACTCGATTGCACATTTGACTTGATGAAACCTGTAGAATGATCAAGTACGACTTCGGTGGGGGGGAAAACTACCCTCAGTTTTAAAAAATGTGACGTCAACACCTTGCAGCCATACATCACTCAAATTCCAATTCACCCACTCTCGTTTCGTTGAAAAGAAGAGGTAAGACTCCAAGATAATATGATCCGCTGGAATGACGTCAAGTTTATCATTAATAACAATTGTAAATTTTCGTAGATTTGGCAAATAAACTTTTCTTTTGAATGACCCGATCACTTTTACGTCCTCCAAATTAATTGATTCCAATGAGTCTTGATTATTTTCAAGTAAGGTCAAAAATCTGTTCGCATCAATCATGACGTGTTTTACTAAAGTAATATTACGAATCCCCTTGAACGTTCAAACCACATCTTCTGTTTTTCCGTTTTGAAACTGCACGCGACGAATCATTAATTCATCGCTAGAACTAGAATTTGTTGGAATCGTCGGTGCATCAGCTGGTCTAGTGAAGAAATACCACATGTCCATATCAGTCATTTTAGATAGTTGTCCAGTGACTGGATTTATTTGAACGTGACTACCCAAACTTTCTCCAATCCATTGTGAGTTGGATTTTCTCTTCAGAATGACTTGGTATGTAATGCTGAAGAACATTCACAGTAATAGTTGAGAATATTCTGAAACCTCTCTTTGTCTCCAGGACCATCGTATTCATGGAAACTGTAATGAATCCATATTCTTTTGTCCATTTTGAGTAAATTGTGAAGTAATTCGATGGATGGGATTTTAGTCTTATCTGCAACCGATTTAGCTTGATAATAGTGATTTAGTAAGTCATAATCGGCACAACTCAAATGATCGCACCATAACCATAATTGTAGGCTGTCAAGAACATACGGAGTATATGGCATTTTATAAGTAGAAAGTCGTAGTGGGTCAATTACTAGATGGTTCAATGAAAAATGGGTTGACATTTTTGGTAAGGAACAGCTTAAACCACCGCATCCAAATATACGCAAGTTTTTAAATTCATTACACATTCAATGCACCACACATTCAATGAAAGCCCAGGAAAATCCGTTCTTGAAGCTAATTTGTTAGCTTGCCGTTCGTTAGTGGCAGGTCATGTCAAGGTGAGATACCTATCTATTTTAAATCGCAGGGGCTATCCTGGAAAGCAAACCGCATGCAAATCCAACAACGCGTTGCCCGGCAGCACCCATTCAAAGTCGTGCACTCACTTACGGGCCACCCTGTATACAAAGAAAAGTTTAGTCAGGTCGTCTCGTCCTAAGCGAAACAGTACCCGTAAGAACACTTCAGTTGAGCGAAGGACGACAAATGACTAGTGGATGGGTGGCACGTATTTCATATGGGTT